>APFE031453285.1:5925-102440 GCA_000404065.3 Pinus taeda
AATGGATTAATAATTTAAATAAATAAATGGATTAATTTTAGTAAACTAACCATTGATCTGTTTAATTTTTTACCGGGTTAACTTAGCTCCATAAATATAATAGTAATTTAATATTAAATTAGTTAAAGGAAGTTTGACTGGGGTCCTGGGTTGAAAAGTAGCCGTTAGTCTTTTTAGCCATTTGAGTCTCTGCTTAGACTATTTAACACGCTGAACTGGATCTGTATCTTCAACTTGTCCTGACGATGAACCACACTAGTTGGTTCGAAACGCGTCGAAAAAGGTCTTTTTCATGTGATTTACGCCGAAGCTCTTCTTATAATTATGATGGATCACAGAAGCCTCAATTCTACAATCTTCAAAGTACCCAACAAAAACACATTTTTCACTCTTAGGTTATAAATCGTTATGTTTCTCATTTGGAATATGGGCCAGTGCTTCACTTCCAAAAACACGAAAGTGACTTACATCTGGTTTAATTGAGCTCCATGCTTCTTTTGGAGTGATATTATTTAAAACCTTTGTAGGAGTGCAATTTATTATGTAATTTGTACAGTTAATTGCTTCTGCCCAAAAATTAAGACTATGTCCTTTAGGTTGAATCATACAATTAGCCATTTCCTTTAAGGTGCGATTATTTATTTCAGCTACACCATTTTGTTCTGGAGTATATCGAACAATATTTTGCATTTGAATTCCATTATCAGTGCAAAAGTTGATGAATTTGTTGTTAACATATTCTCCGCCATTATCAAATCTTAGCTTAACAATTTGATGTCCAGATTTTTTTTCAACAAATGCCTTAGAGGCCAATAACATGTTAAATACTTCACTCTTGAGTTTTAAGAAGTATACCCAAGTGCGTCTAGAGAAATCATCAATGAAAGTTAAGAAATACTTGTAGCCAAAGAATGAAACAGCTGGAAATGGACAACATAAATCACTATGCACAAGCTGTAAAGGGGCTGAGGCGTGCCAAGAGGCACATTTTTCAAAACTATCTTGATGATGTTTTTCAAGTACACATCCAGAACAAACACCATCTCTGCAAGATACCATTGGAAGACCTGTCACCATATTTTCTTTACATAGATTCTGAAGGGAGCGGTAGTTTAAGTGACCAAATCACTCATGCCAAAGTTTGCTCACTTCATCATTATGAGCAACAAATACCGAGGGAAGATTTGATGACCCAAAGTTGTTAAACTTATACAACCTTGTAGAATCATTGACAATGCTAGTAGCTAAAATCTATCTAGGATATCTTAGGTCCTTAATTACAACATTGTGAGGTGAAAATTCAATGATTTTACCTTCACCTAAATGAGTTATCTGATATATAGATAGAAGGTTACAGGATAAGGTTAGAACACATAATACATCACTAAATTGATCATTGTCTATATCAATAGTTCTAGTCCCTATAACACTAAGAGATCTATCATCACCAACATATAAATTTTTGGTGTTACAATCATTTAAAGAAGAAAGCATGGCTTGTTTTTTTTTTCCATGTGATAAGAAGCTCCAGAATCAATGAGCCACTCGTGAGAATTAGAAGAAGAAGATACATTTAGTGCATATCCAGGCCGAGATGTTTGACAACAACATGCAGAAAGTGTTATTCCTGAAGATGAAGTTGAAGTTGAAGAGCGCTCCAAATGGATTTTATGCTTCTTCATTGCTACTTCCTAGGCTTCCATCTTCTTAAATCATTTGGATTCCAAGTGGCCATCTCGATTACAAAAGTGGCAACGTCTATCAGTCTTCTTCCCTTTGTTTTTATTTGCCTTATCATTTTGTTGAAATGATTTTGCATTTTGGGGCTGAAATTGCTTAGGACCCTTGTTTGGTTTAGGACCATTATTTTTAGTATACGACTTCTTAGGATTCTTTGAATTTGGTTGCTGCTGGGTGGCTAAGGCTTTCTTAGAAGAGTTTCCAAGATTAAGAAGACCAAGGTGTAAGAGTTTTCCTTGTTCTCTTATTAAAGAATCACAAAAGGAATCAAAGGAAGGGGACTTGTAGTCTTGTCCTTGAGAAATGAAGGCTTCTCTTGTAAAATGGAAGGAGGAAACCAACACAGAATAGGCTGGTCCCATCTTAGTAAGAATGAAATAGATAAGGTTACCATCTTCTTTCTTAAACTCAACACCTTCCAAGAGAAGTCTAAGGGACTTGAAATTGGACAAAAGATCTTCATAGAAGAAAAACTATTGGGGTCCAATGTAAGCAACTCATTTTCGAGTTGATGGGCTCTAAGATCATTTTTAATTCCAAAAACTTTAGTGATCTGTTTCATTACTTCATTAAGAGTATCAAGTTCTACAATATGGAATCTAAGGTCTAGAGAAATAGTCATCCCTATCAACCCATGTGCTTGATCTTGCCAATTTTCTCATTTGGATACCTTATCTTCATCTTTTGGTTTGGTTTATTAGCTTGAGGCTATTTTGTAAAGACCTTTACTTCGAAGTCAATTCACAATGTAGGACAACCATTGGAAGTAGTTGGTGCTGTCAAGAATAACTTGGCATGGACTTTCCATTTTAATAGAAACTTAAGCTATATATGCTGAAACTAAGTGTTCCAATGGAAATATCTTGAAAAATTAGGCTGATTAAAAAATGGCTCTGAAAACAGCTTCTGGATGAAGAAGTTATGGCTTTTTGAAGAAAAGTTGTTGAAGTTGCCAATGAACTACGAGAATGTGCAGAAATGAATGAGAATGTTATATTTTAAAAAAAATCCGCCCCCTTTCCAAACTTAATCTAATTAGCTCAACAAAGAGAAAGACTTGAACTCAATACCTTTATTCTCATAAAGTAACTTTGGACCAAGTGTGCTAGTTTAAGAGGTTAGTAATTTTTGGAAAAGAGCAAGGGTTTTTATTTATTTTTATTTTTTATTTATTTATTTATTTTTTTAGCACCGAAGCTTTGGGGTGCATGCTTACTTGAAAAAGCTCTTTTTTTGTCTGCAAAACAAAAACCACAAAACCCAAAACAGACATACAAAAAAAAACAAACCTTATGGTTTGAAGTTAGCTTTACCCGGAAACTAACAATTTTCCTCAATGTTTCTGATTTTCCGAGATCACACTAAGGCATAGCGGAAAAGAGCATACACATGAGAAGAAAAAATTCCTTTATGTTTCTGATTTTCCGAAATCGCACAGAGTCATAGGATAGAGAGCATGCACATAAATGAAAGGTGTAGATCCACTAATAAAAAACAAAGAGATAAATAAACCAAAATAAACTGAGAGAAAATGACTAGAAACTACAAATAAACACTGTGTACCTCTAAATCTTAAAAATGACGTAGATAGGGCTACCAGAAACCTTTTCGCATGAAACAAAATGGGTTCCTCAATGGAACAGATCCTCCTAACACAATAGACTAGTCTTCTTGGCCCAAAAGTAGTTAGAAACAATAGATCTAGGAAACGGCAGTGGGATGCAGTTCTACCGGCTTCAAATTTGGATCACAAATGGATGCAACCCTCAAATTTCTCTGATACCATGTAGGAATTTATAGGGTAAGTTCTTCAAACAGAACACCAAAGGACACCGCTCACAAATAGATCACAGATCAATACACCATTATTGTTGACATGGTTAAAACCCTCAAAGAGGGAAACAGTCCACAGCCTGAGACAACGTGGCCACTTCAGGAAATTTATTAATAAAATAATGAAAATTTACATAAGCTTCTCTCATGAACGGTTACCCTACAAATGACCCTTCATTCTCTTTAAATAGAGAGCATGGACCAATCGGGTGCTAGGCCACGAATCAAGTGTCGATAATACCGACGAGAGAATGAACTGTTGGATCACTACATATCGTGATTGTCAAATTGTAAGTTACAAAAGTACATATTAAAGAAACACACTTTACCTAACTCTACACTAGACCAAGTTATACTTAACTATTTCCTATGTGTCGGAATATTCTAACAGATTGAAAAATTAATTAGCGATGTATAAATATGTAGAATATTGAAAATTCATAATATCGATATACTTCTTTAAATATGGAAAAAAAAACCTCACTACAAAAAAATAAAAAATAAATAAATAAATAAGAAAATATGAAGAAGAAGACCACTTCAAAAATTATTAAATTTAAAAAATAATTATTTACACTTCATACATTAGAAAATTTAAAGTAAAAAAAAGAGGCCTTTTAAAAAAATGACCTGGTGTAGAATTACCACTTTTTTAAATCATCATGAAAATCACTACGAATCTAAAAGACAATGTACATAAAAAAAATTATAGTGCCAAAAACTATGCTCTAAAAAAACCATGTGTGCTCTACATCACCCCTTTTCAAAATCGGGTCACTTTTTTGCTATCTCTATGAAATGGGTAACAATATCAGTTCTCGTTTCAAAGTTTACATCGTTTCTTATCCCCTTGTCATTATATTAATGAGTTTTATAAATTTGATAGTATAAATATAAGCCAGCATGGATTAATAATAATGTATCATTTAATGATGTGTCCAAAAGAAAAGATGTTCAGGCAATCATTCTAAAGATACTCCGTATTAACTTATAATTAAAGATAACCATCAAAAGGCTTTAGAAGTCATAATGATATTATTATTACCATTTTTCCTTAGAAGAGGCACAAATCAATTCAAATGGTGTTTATTTATAATACAAAAGAAGAAGAGAGAATGGAATAATGATAAAAAAAAATGAGAAAAATTCACAATTTAACTTATTAAAAGGTGATGTTCAATCGATTGAATGGAAATTGTTCAATCATTTGAACAACGAAATCAAATAGAAAATGAAAATTTTTGTTCAATCGATTGAACAACAATCATTCAATCATTTTCCCAACGAAATCAAGAGAAACAAATAGTGTTGTTCAATCAAGTGAACAACAGTCATTCAATTGTTTGGGCAACGAAATCAATCAAAAAACAAGAAGTGTTCTTCAATCAATTGAAAGACAGTCATTCAATTGTTTGAACAATGAAATCAACAAAAATGAAATGTGTTGTTCAATCAATTGAATGACAAACATTCAATTGTTCAAACAACGAAATCAAATAAAAATGAAATGTGTTGTTCAATCTATAGAACAACGAAATCAAATGAAAACAAATTGTGTTGTTCAATCAATTGAACGATAGTCATTCAATTGTTTGAATAGTGGAAATAAATGAAAACAAATTGTGTTGTTCAATCAATTGGATGACAGTCTTTCAATTGTTTGAACAACGAAGACAAATGAAAATAAATTGTGTTGTTCAATCAATTGAATGACAGTCATTCAATTGTTTGAACAACGAAGACAAATGAAAACAAAATGTGTTGTTCAGTTAATTGAATGGCAGTCGTTCAATTGTTTGAATAGCGAAAAAGAAAAAGAGGAAAATGTGTTGTTCAATTGTTTGAACATCAAAAACAAAATATAAGAAGTGATGTTCAAGCAATTGAAAGGTAGGCATTCAATTGTTTGAATAGCGAAGAAAAACAAAAAGAGAAAAAAGACTTCCAAAATTTGTGAAACTTCCCTAAAAAAAAAAAAAATCATATTTATATGGTAATGGCTGCTCTAAAAAAAGAATATGTACATTATTTACAATTACTCAAGTAATTTCAATTTTTTGAAGGAAAATCTATTGGGTCCTCATTCCCTGCAGCTAGAATCTGCATGGAGGGGTCCTCACATACCTGCTCGCAGAAAGACTCTTTGGTAAGTGGTTGATGATAGAGGCGCACTCAATGCCCATCTACCTTAAAAGAATGGCCGGATTCGTCAACGGTAGTCAAGGTAAGAGTACCATGATTATGACTTCTTAAATATCGTAAGGATCGAGCCATCTTGTTTGCAACTTGCCCGAGAAGTATTGGAATATGGAATCGTATAGAAGTGCCCAATCCCCTTTTGGAAACGTTTTCTTCTTGATAAGGCTATCATGCCATTTTTCCCTTTGCTACTGAATTATTGCAGTTCATTGCAAAGCAAGCAGTCAAGCCTAATCTAGTTCATTGATCTGCTAAAGACACTTGGTTTGGGCTTCTGTTAAATCCAACCCCACTTCCTTGGCTATTGTTAGAGTCTTTATTTCAAATTTGATTGGAAAAATTGGTTCTTTACCAAACACAAGCTGGTACGGAGAGTATCCAATAGTATTCCTCCAAGTCATGCGATAGGCCCACAAGGCCTCTAACAATCCAACAGCCTAATCTTGCAAGTGTGTTGATATTGTCTTGGTCATAATTGCTTCTATATTCTTATTGGTGCTTTTGACTTGTCCATTCACTTGCAAGTGATACAGAGAAGTGATCATGTGCGTAATATGATAGTTTTTGAGAGTGGCAGGAATCTTGTGCCTTGTGAATTGCTTTCCCCCATCTGTGATCACCTCTCATAGTAATCCATACCACACAAATAGCCCTAAATGGAAGTTAATCACCATTTCCTCTATGGCTCTTGGTAAATCTATTGTTTCCACCCATTTTGTCACATAATTGCTACCAGTATGTAGGCCTTCCGATTGGATGGTGAACGGAATGGACCCACGAAGTCCAATGCCCAACACTTAAAGGGCTCTATGAGTAATTGGGGTTGTAGAGACATTTCATCAGATTGGCCAGGCGTGCCCATACTTTGGCAACTATCGCAGGCCTAGGCATATTTCTTAACATCCTTAAAAATAGTGGGCCAATAATAACCCATTTGTAATACCTTATGTCCTATCCTTCATTCTACGAAATGGCAAGCCTTTAGAATTTCATGGATCTCATCAGCGCGGATACACCTGCATATACACATGACGACCCCTGTATGAAAAATATATTCACCTACCCAAGAGAAATGGGCACTGCGTTAAACGATCAATTTTCTTTCTCTTCTTGTCAAATGTTTAGGTAGCTTCCCTACTGCTAGATAATTTTCCACGTCTATGTACCATGGTGTCTTAACTGCCACGGAAAATAGGTGTTCATCTGGAAATTGGTCATCTACCACCAGTGGATCATTCACCTTTAGGATTCGAGATAGAAAATCAGCAACTGGGTTTTCCTTCCCCAGACGATCTTTAATGGTAATGTTGAACTCCTACAAAAGAAATAGCCACCGTGTACTCAACCATTTGGGATAGGCTTATTAGTTAAATACCGAATGGCAGAGTCATCAGTGGAAAGAAAGACTTGGTAGTCAGTTATATAGTGTCTAAATTTGTTTATTTCATAAATAACAGCCAGGAATTATTTTTCTATCACTATATAATTAAGTTTTGCAGAAGTGAGTTTTTTGCTAAAATAATATATAGCATAAGGTTTCTTGTCCTTCTCCTAGCCGAGGAGGATGCCTATAGCTACATCTGATGCTCATGGAGATGTGGAAAGGTAGCTCCCAGTTTGGTCCACATAATGCCGATGTTGTTGAGAATAGTTTCTTTAAACCTGCAAAAGTTGTGTCACACTTGTCAAACCAACTGAAATCAACATTTCCAGTTAGAGCATATAAGGGTGCAACAATCTGAGATGTTTCTTTTTAATAAACCTACAATAATAACCTGCATATCCCAAGAAGCTATGTACCTTTGTTTGAGTGTAGGGGGTAGGCAATAAAAGAATTACCTGTATTTTTGCTAGATCTACCTATATTCCTGCTACAGAGATATAATGTCCCAAGATCACGCCCTCGGTCATCATCATGTGACACTTGACATTGCTTAAAAATAACTTGGTAGCAATGCATCATTTTAAGACCTTCTCTATGGTTTGTAACGCTTGATCAAAGTCATCCCCATATGGAGTAAAGTCATCCATATATACCTCAAGTCCTTCATTTATTATATCAGCAAAGATGCTAAGTATAGTTCTCTGGAACGTGGCTGGGGCATTACACAAGCCAAATGTTGTTTTTGTTTTAGTAGCTCAAGTAGATTGCTTCAGTGATAAAATAAGATTCAAAAAGGCCACAATAGGCCCTGATCTCCTTTCTCCCTTCTTGGGACTATGATTTGAGGTCAAGGCACTATTGCTGCCACCAAAACATAGTTTTTGCTCTTCCATGCAACTGCTAGTGTGATACTTTGAGTTGGAAAGGTTGTTATTGGTTCATATTCATTTTCTTAGATCATTTCTTATTATTTTACCATAGTTCTCTTGAATTTTTTTTTCTCATAAGGTACTCTTCAGCGTTTTCTATTTTTAGGTCAGAAATTAGGTCAAGCTAGAGAAATCTCAGTTTTTAGTTCTTTCTTTGGTCAGTTTTGATAAGTAAATGTGCAGACCTCTTGCAAGGCATCCCAACTCACCACCCCTCCATAAAACAGCCAGCACTAGCTCACTTCTCATATATTTCCCATCTCATTTGCAACATTTCACCAATCTACCCTAATTTCTGTGTTTTTTCCATAAAGCTTCTTTCTTGCCATTCGAACAAATCCGACCATCACATTTGTCCCTGACCTTCCTTGACAAGTTCTAGACACCCCAACACCTTCATCTAGCCTCATTTTCCCTTTCCCATCCTTTTTCCACCTTCAAAACTCCAAAAACAGCTTTCGGCCTCCTCTTGTAGATCCTCTCGTAGAACCTCCTGTAGATCCCCTGTAGCCTCCTATAGAATTTCATGTGAGTGATTTTTCGAAGTCTGATTGCAATGAAAGTATTCAGAAGAGTACCAGGGGCTTATTTGGACCTCTCCACACCTTCCCTACCCTTCGAAAAAGCCAACTCCATCTTCCTTTGCCACCAAACCTCTGCACAATCACAACCAGATAAATCACAAGCATAATAATTCCACACAAAAACACTCAAAAGTACAAAAAGATGATTTCTTCTCATTTCTTTTTAGAAGTAGCATGAATAAATTAAATTTACCTTTTTAGTAGTCAATGGCACTCATTTCATTAGTTTCCATCTCTTTTCTGGCAAAAGTAGGGTCAGTGGGTAAACTAGGATTTGCTAGGGTTTGCATTTCATTTCAGTTTTCATTCTCTTTCTGCAAGTAGAATAGCCCTTGTAGAGTTAGTTTCCTTTCATCATAGTTAAAGCTTCTTCTAAAAACTCATAGAATTTGGATGAATCTCCTAGCAAACTTGTGCTAGCTAATCACGTGACAACTTGCAGTAAGAGCTAGTACTTGTGCATACAACATTGTCGCTTCCAAGTTTGTTACGAACTACCGAGTTGATAAAAGTAAAGAAGGAAGCCCCAGGAGTTGCAGCATTATTGCTGCAATACTGGAGACCACCATTATTTTTGGCACCATTGCTAGGGAAGCTTCAGAGTATTTTGTGATTACTGCTTTTCTTCTATTTTCTACTACAACATTCTGCTAAGTAGTTTATTTCACCAAAATTATAGTTGTTTCAGTTCAATTCTGCAATTTCAATTCTGCAAAAGTAGATTAGGCATTTCCTGCTTTCATTTCAATTCTACAATTTCCATTTCAGCAAGTGTAGACTAGGCATTTCCTACTTTCATTTCAATTCTACAATTTCATTTCAGCAAGTGTAGATTAGGCATTTCCTGCTTTCATTTCAATTCAACAATTTTCATTTCAGCAAGAGTAGATTAGTCATTTCCTGCTTTCATTTCAATTCTGCAATTTCCATTTTAGCAAGTGTAGATTAGGCATTTCCTTGCTTTCATTTCAATTCTGCATTTTCATTTCAGCAAGATTCATTTTAGTTAGTTGTAATTTGTTGTTAAATCCATTTTTGTTTTGCAGGTACAAGTGGAGAAAAAAAAAAAAATCCCCCAAAAAGAGATTTCCTTTCATGCCTTGTAGGAATAGGGACAATTCAGGAAAATTCCTACCTAACACCCCCACCAAATCACTAAGTCGCCCTTCTCTCTTCGTTGGTGGCAGTGATCCAGAAGAACCTATAGGTGAACCTCCAGAGATATATGAAGATCCTATAACAGAAGAAGAGTGAGAAACCATTCCTCTTGAGACCATGGCTGAAAACAAAAACATTAGAGGAAATGGGGAAAGAATAGAGGGTGCCTTTCCTATCTGAGAGACCAATGGGGACACAAAAATGAAAAACATAAGTCCTTCAGCCTTACCCCCCTTCCATGGATTGATTACCGAAGATCATGATACCTTCTTGTTTGAATTTGTTGTTCTCTGTCAAACCTATGACTATGTAGAAGACGAGCAGATGTTGAAACTATTTCCTTCTACCCTCAAGGATGCAGTATTGCGCTAGTTCATGGGGTTACCTGGAAACAGTATCACAACTTGGGCTTAGATGAAGCAAGCCTTTAACAACAAATACTGGGACTACTATAGGTCAAAGGATACCAAGGAAGAAATCTTCTGAATGACCATGGGAAGTGATGAATCCTTAGAAGATAATGAAGAGAGATTTCAATTCAGTTATAAAAGGGCTAGGTGCACACTTGACCCCGAATCTCTAAAGTTGGTCCTGCTCAGAGGAGTCCCTGAAGACCTTCTAGATACCCTCCATTTGCTGGCTGGGGGAGACATCTACCAACTACCTTATGATGACATAAAGAATATGTTTAGAAACCATTCTAGGTCAGCTAGAAAGAGAGGTAGGGGAAGTCAACCTTTAGCTAGTACATCCTCATCCAGTTCATCCCTTAGAAACGAACTTGAGAATCAGCTGGAAGATTTCAAGAGTAAGATGAGGCAGACTCTTGCCATGCAAATGGATACCTTGCATATCAAAAGGAAATAAGAGGATGTTGAGACGGCTTTGGCCATCTTTTGTCCCAGGTGCACTAGAAAGCATCCTAGGAACAAATGTTCATTGCACTCTATAGAAGCGTGTCTAGTCTATGAATAAAACCATCCTACGAATCAGTGCCATTCCTTTCCCGTAATTAAAGCTACATATCGGGGGGGAAGGAGCCACTTAACCACTCTATTTCATGAACCAAAGGAGGCCACATGGACCCAGACCTTACCATTAGGGAATGCAAGGGACGTCCTAGACCTATTACAACCCCAATCAAGCCACTTCCATGCCTTCTTGGGGTCCCCCTACTCATCTTTCCTGGTCCAAACCCCCTCCTTGGTCATATCCATCTCAATACTATACTCCTCCAATTGCTCATTTGTTTCACTCTTATGCTTAGCCACAACCTCAATTAAATGCACCTCATCAAGGGTGGAGGCCCCAGTACAATTCTCCTCCTGCTCTTTTTCCTCCACCACCTACTCAACCACAACCATTGCCTCCTGCTCCACCAAGGCAACCCCAAATACCTTCTCAACCGAACCTAAACCCCAATAACAAATAGGCCCAATAGGTATATAGTGGAGAAACATCATGCCTGACCTATGTTGTGGAAATTCAGGAGATTAACCTATGATCTGGGAAGGTTCTCCCAGATAGTCAACCTCCTCCTAAGGAGGATGAGGAAGAAAAATAGGAAAGCGAACCAAAGGCCATTCCACCCCTTCCTGAGAGACTAATTGGAACCACACAACCAACCCCAGAAGGAACTGAACTTTTGGGAGAATTGAAACAGTTATTTGTAAAGGTACCACTTCTCCAAGCTATAAAATATGTACCTATATACAACACGATGATCAAGGAGAAGTGCTTCAGGTACCCAGGTAGGCATATGAGGGATGCTCCAACTATCAATCTCATAGGACAATTGTCCGACCTAATTTTGGGGTAGGTAATCTGTCCAAAATATGTAGACCCTGGGAGTCCTATAGTCAATTTCCACATCAATGGCACCGTAATCCCCTATACCTTGATTGATCTAGGGGCTGCCATTAATGTGATGACCAAGAAAACTATGCTCAAGCTCAACCTTCAGGGCTCCCTGAGAAAGACCACAACTGTAATGCAGCTAGCAGACCGCTCGACTGTGACCCTTGAGGGGATTGTGGAAGATGTAATGGTCTTTATTAATTCCTGGGAGCACCTAGCTGATTTGCTAGTTCTCCAGCCAAACGCAAAACTCACTAGGTATCCTCTCATCCTGAGAAGACCTTGGTTGGCTACTGCGGATGCCTACATTAGTTGTCGAGCTGGGAACATGACAATCAAGAACGGACATATGTCCAAATAGCTAGTCCTATATCCTCCTGGCCAACCTCTGATAGAACATGATCTACCTCTCTGTTTGGCAGAGGAAGATGAGGATGAAGTCTATTTCACACCATTGTGTATAGTAGAAGCTACCATGGGGGGCCCACAAATCGAGGATAATCTTATTGAAAACATGATTCAAAATCCACCCCCCAGTGTGTTGCCATTAGAAGAGCTGGTGGAAGAAACCCAAGCCAATCCTTTAGTTGATATCTATGTGGCTGATTCGACCCCCCTCCAAGCTAAGAATGTGGAATTCAGCCTAGAAATGACCTTGAAGATCAAATCATCCCTATCCACCTCTTAGGAGAAAGAACTGTGCAGCTTATTGAAAAACCACTTGTATGCTTTTGCTTGGAGCTATAAGGAGATGAAGGGAGTCCACCCTTCAGTCTGTACTCATCACATTTACATTAAAGAAGATTGTAAACCAATTAGGTAGCCTCAAAGGAGGATGAATCTAGCCCTTAAGGATATTGTCAAAGAAGAACTGCAAAAGTTGCTGGATGCAAGATTCATCTACCCTATCTCTGATAGCGAATGAGTCTCTCCCTTGGTGCTAGTGCCCAAGAAAAATGGGAAGTAGAGAATCTGTGTCGATTATTGATAACTAAACAAGGCCACCAAGAAGGACCATTTCCCTTTGCCTTTCATAGATCAAGTGTTAGATGGCCTGGCAGGGAAAATGTTGTTCTCCTTCCTAGATGGGTTTAGTAGGTACAACCAGATCCAAATCAGCCCAGAAGACCAAGATAAGACCACTTTCACTTGTCCTTGGGGTAATTTTGCATACTGGGTCCTTCCTTTTGTGTTGTGCAATGCTCCCGCCACTTTCGAGAGAGCAGTACTAAGCATATTTTTTGAACTGGTTCATGATTCAGTGGAAATCTATATGGATGAATTTACCCCTTATGGTTCTAACTTCCAGGAAGCTTTGACTAACTTGGGAAAAATTTTAGCCAAGTGCATTGAAGTGAACTTGTCCCTCAGTCCTAAAAACTGTGAATTCTTGATGACTGAAGGGACCGTGCTATGTCATACAATTTCTCAACAAGGATTACAAGTGGATCCCAACAAAATCACCATCATCCAAAGGGTTCCACCTCCTCAAAAGGTAAGAGATGTTCAGAGTTTCCTAGGCTTAGTAGGGTATTATAGAATATTCATTAAGGATTTTAGTAAGCTAACCTCTCCATTGTTTGGTCTTTTGGGAAAAGATGCTAAGTTCATATGGAGTGACAACTGTCAAGAGGCTTTGGATACCTTGAAAAGTAAACTGGAAACCACCCCAATTTTGCAAGGTCCAGAATGGGCCCTACCTTTCCACATTCATACAGATGCCTTGAACAAAGCGATAGGAGCAGCCTTAGGGCAAGTTGATGAGAAGCTACCTTATGCCATATATTTTGTAAGTTAAAACTTGTCCAAGGCAAAATTAAATTACACTGTAATTGAAAAGGAGATCCTAGCTGTAGTCCATTCCCTAAACAAATTCACAGACTAGATCACTAGCTATCAAACATTCGTACACACTGATCATGCTGCAATTAGGTATTTGATTAAGAAACCGAATGTAAATGCTCGTATTATTAGATGGTTACTTTTATTGTAGCAATTTGATTTAACCATTGTTGATAAGCTAGGTAAGGAAAATGTTGTTGCTGATTTTCTGTCTAGATTAGGTCTTCCTCTAGGTGAAGAAGGGATGGTGTATGATCAAATGCCAGATGAACACCTATTTGCTATCTCAATACTATCTCCATGGTTTTCTGATATACAAAATTACTTGGTTTCAGCACAATTTCCGCCACACTTGTCCTCAAAGGAGAAGAGCAAGATCGTGAGGAAAAGTGCCCCATTCACCTAGATTGGGGGCAATCTCTTCAAACTTGGCCCAGATCAGATTTTGAGGCAATGTGTCAGGGAGGAGGAACTGTTTGACATTCTCCTAACCTGTCATGATGGGCTCTGTGGGGGCCATTTTGCAGCAAAAAGGACTGCCTTCAGAATTCTGTAAGTAGGTTACTATTGGCCCACTCTTCATCAAGATGTCAAAAGATATATCAACCAATGTGACCGATGTCAAGAAATGGGGAAACCTACTCCAAAAGATGAGATGCCCCTGCAACCTCAAGTGACATTTGAGCCATTTGTGAAGTGGGGCATTGACTTTGTGGGTCCTATCAACCCTCCTTCAAAACAGAAATCTTACATCATTGTGTGTACTAATTATCTGACAAAATGGGAAGAAACAAAGGTGATCAAGGTAGAAAAAGAAGAAAAGGTAGCTGAGTTTTTGAGAGAAAATATCTTCTACAAGTTTGGCTATCCAAGAGAATTAGTCACAGATCAAGGGAGTTAGTTTACATCCAATTTGATTGAAGACCCACTCACACATCACAAAATTAAGCACAGAACTTCCACCCCTTATCATTCGCAAGCAAATGGATAGGTGGAAGTCACTAACAGAGCCTCGGAAGGAATTTTGACCAAGGTAGTGAGCAACAACAAAAAAGATTGGGCAAATCAATTGGTTGAGGCCACTTGGGCCTATAACACCACCTCGAAAACCACCATAGGGTTCACACCCTATGAGCTGGTCTATGGGAAAAAGGCTTTGCTGCCAATATAATTTGAATATAACACATTAAGGATGGCAGCTCAGATGGACCTAGATCTCAGACATGCACAAAAGGAAAAGTTACTTCAGCTAAATGGATTGGATGAATAGAGATTACAGGCCCTTATCCACTCAGAGGTAGTCCAACTTCAAAGGAAAATATGGCATGACAGACACCTCAAAGAAAAACAATTCTAGGAAGGAGACTAGGCACTACTATATGATTCAAAATATAAGGATTTGAAGGACAAACTGAGGATAAGATATTTGGGACCATACATAGTAGAAAAATGCAATGAAAATGGTTTAGTTTTGATCTGGAGCATCAATGAAGAAGCCATCCCCATGCTCATCAATGGGCACAGGCTGAAGCTCTATAGGAAGCCCCTCTATAAGCATGAATTCATTGAGAATTTGAGTAAAACAGTGTTGGTAGTGGAGCAGTACTCTGCCTCCACTCCACCCACACCCTAAAAAGAAAAAAAAAACTGAAAGAACAAAAAAAGAGAATAAAATATCCCTGGATGAAAACCTCTTGGAGGTGCCCAGGGCAGGCAGTGTGGGTTAAAACCTCCTGGAGGTGCCCCAGCTGTGTCATAAAAAAAGAAAAAGATGAAAAAAAAAACTAACTTCTTTTGAATGCATTGCAGATTGCAGGAGGGTCACAAAAGAAAAAAGGACATGGCCAGGCTGCATACACCCTTGATAGCTCATTTCTCCATCACCATTGTCTTTTCCTAGGGCTTGGTCTCACTTTGTTGGGAAATCTAGCATCCAATAGGAAGCTCTGTGCATTTTATAGGAGGCTCCTATAGAAACTACAGATAGCTCAAAATCAAGTTCAGAAAATAATCTGAGGACTAGAAATTTGTCCAGAAGACCTGTGGACCTCCCTACCGCCATTCATCCCCTAATTCTCCATTCCAACCCTGCACACCTACATTCCCACTCGTTTTTTCCTTCCCTACACAGAAAACACAGAAATTCTGTCTATTTTGGTTAAAAAAAATGATGAATAAAATGGCAACATTCTTAACATGTTTCTTAGTTGATGCATTCCAGCCACTCTTCCTCTCCTTCAGAACCTTCCTCAGATGTCTCTTCAGTCCCTGCTCAAGCATCAACCAGAAATTTTAGAGGGAGAAGTAGCTACAAGAAATCCTGCAAGATTCCTGTAACAATTGATCCCTTTAAAAAAACAAGCTCCAGAGGCAGGGTCAGTGCAGCCAAGATGTATGCAATGTGCAAAGAGTGCTTCCTGATCAAAAATCACCAACATAAAGTAGTCAAGCCACCATTTCAGAGGCCATGAGCACAAATAGTAGCAGCAATTAAAAAAAAAAAAACAACAACAAAGTGCCAAAGTCTGAGCATACAGAGCACGATAGCAACTAACACGTAAGTGGCTAAACCCATTCCTCTGTTTCATGAATATTATTTAGAAACTGCATGACCCATTGAGATGGTTGTGATCAAAAGAAATCGGTGGCCAACTAACTGGTCACCCTTGTCCAATTCAACCAAGCCTCGTCCAATTCAAATAGCATTCAAAAGGTGCAGTCAGCACGTGTGGTCCATCAACTCAAGAAGAGAAACTCAGAACCGGTAGTGGTGGCGGTGTATAACGGGAATGATGGAAGTGATGGTGGGCAAGTGACATGAAATACCATAATGGCACTAGAGTAGGGACAAATGGTCTGGATGGGGATAACATACCCTTCCTACCACCTCACCTCGTCACCACAGATCAAGCCATAAGCTTAAGTACGTTGTAGTAGAAGCCTCCACCACCTTTTGTTTTCATTTGCATCGATGAGTTCTCGGCTGCAACAACTTACCTACCACATTCATAACCTCGAATTAGTCGCTCTCTAGTAGTTTTCAAAACCCTTCCACTTATCAAGCTCTACAGGAGCATTATCGCACTCTACAAGAGAGGAAACACACTACAGGAGTGGAAACACAGTCTACAAGAGCCTTTCTATAGGAAGGCCAGAGAGCAGCTCTGTAGAGGGAAAATTTGAAATTTTTGCTAAACTCGAGCTTGAAAGAAGGTAGGCTCGGAAAACCCACTCTACATGTTATATATCTATAAAAGGTGGTGGGATTTGAAACGAAGTGCTGAGTTGAAAAAGAAAGGGAAAGCAAGAACAAGAATTCTACCTGTGTTTTGAAATATATATATATATATATATATATATATATATATATATAGTCTCTCCATTTTTACTCTCTGCTCTAAAATTTTGTCTCTTTCTCCTCCGTAATATTATGTTGTGTCAAGAAGGAATGGAACCATAGGAAATTAATCCTGTGAAACAATGAATTTGCATTGGGTGGTTTGCTTATTGTGTGAAAGAAAAACATTGTCTTGCACCCTGTGTTGTTTTTCTAAGAAAAGCTATTGATTTCCTCCAACATCCCGAGAAGTAAAGTAAGGTTAAGGATAGAGTTTGAAGGGCAGGAAAATTAACATTTATTTTTGTTCAAAGGAAGAAACACGAAAAACCCTTTCTAGTTCCAAAAAAACCTCAACTGTTCCTCTGTTTTCGAGTTCGAAAATTTGTTGCCTTCCTCCTCAATTGATAATTTCCAGCAGTCACTAAACATCATGCCAGGGGGTTTTATGAGAAAGGAGCCTCTGAACTCCACCAAATTGCATGAACACCCAGAAGTGGTAGCTCTCTTTACTAGGGCAAATTGGATTCCTTTATTTGAGAAATTTCATGGGTATGATGAGGAAATTACAGAGGAATTTTTAATGTCTTTAAGACCCCATTCAAAGTCCCATGCTACAGTCAGTTTCAGGGGTTTAACCATAGATCTTACACCAAAATTCATCCGCAGAATTACAGGTCTTCCTCTTGGGCTCCTCTAGAGCAAACAAGAATAACCACTAGGACAGGTTGCTAAAAATACCTTTCTCCAACCAAATGAACACCCTGTAGAGGATAAGAATGAGATCAAAAGGACAATTATACCTCATCCATGGGGCGAGGTCAGCTACCAGATCATGAAATATATCTCCTGTGAAGGAAGATACAGTATAGTCTATGGTTACCATTTCAGATTATGGCATGAACTAAGATATGGAATGGACCTACCTGCATCTAGAAAACTTAGTCTTCCATATTTTCTCCTTCAATCGTTGATAGAGTGTGGCACCAAATTGAATGCAGGGGTTCCAGATGAACTAGCACACCATGGGCTCATCAAATTGTTGGTATAGGATGCTCTCCACACATACACAACCTCTATAGCTTGGGAATTTTTTAGGAACATGTCCAGAGAAGATGACATAAAAACTCTCACTGATGACCTTAGTCCATCTGGCAGTGAAGAGGAGGAGGAGAAAGAGGAACTTGAGAAGGAAATCCATGAGGAAGCACAAAATATTCAATCAGAAGAAGAAAAAGAAGAAAAACAGAGAGAGGAGGAGAAACATGACACAACCACAGTTGAACCTAAAGCATAGAAGAAAACAGCATCAAAAGCAGAGAAGAGGAAGAGGAAAAAAGCTAAGAAGAGGAAGCCCAAGATAGCTTAGAAAAAGACTGCCACAGGAAAGGAAAAAACTCAGCAAGAAATGGAGAAAACACCACCAGAGATAGTAGAATCAAAATCAAAAACAGCAGACAGAGGCAAAACTACAGAGGATGAAGAAGAAAAATAGTGAGAAGAAGTGTCTCCTAAGACACTATCAAGGCAAGCAACAACTGTTCTTGCTGCACTTAGAACTCCATCTAAGAAAAAAGGGAAAAGAAAAAGACAGACATCTATGTATTTCACCCGGAGGAGCACTAGAATCAAGGTGGGCAAGCCCTAGCCACCTTCTAAAGAACCCATTATCATTGAGGATGCACCTACTATAACGAAGGAGGAATCTCCCTTAAAAATCTCCATCACTTATGAAAGAGGGGGTCCTAGGACCTCCACCTGGAAGGAAAGGATCAAATTAATGGACTCTAAAGCAGTCCTACAGAAGGCACAAACCTCTCTATAGGAGACACTGGCTAAGCTCAAAGAAACTGAAAATTTGGAAAAGAAGGCAGAAGAACAGTCCCAAGAGGACGGTAAGGCAAAAGAGATACCAAAGCCTGGGCCTTAGCCTAACCTAGGCTCCTACTACAACCTTATAGAAGGTGGGAAGATCATCCCACAAAAATTTTTAGTACCTCTTTTCTTCGAACTGGAAAAGGAAAGAGTCAGGACTCACACCTGGATGCAGATTGCAAAATCCAAAGGGGTCAAAGACATAGGGCACATGAAAACAAGTTGAAAGATATGAGAAAAGAATTGAGCATGGTAAGGCATACAGAGAGCATGAGAAAAGCTCAACTACAGGAAGAAAATGAATTGTCGAAAAAACAGCAAAAAGAAAGGGAACCACAAGGAGCAAATGAGCTATCGATTTTGGAAGGACAACAACAGAAAAAGGGACCCCAGGTAGATAGTGAGGCAATAGAGAAATAGCAACAAGAAGAGGAACCATAAACAGATAGTGAGACACTGATGAAACAACAACAAGAAAAAGAATCTGAGGTAGGAACTGAAGTGTTGATTTCGAAAAGGTAGCTACAAGAAAAAGAAGCCTAGTTAGCCTGCATGCCCAACTAGGAAACAGACGCATTGCAGTGTAGGAAGCTAGTCAAATCATATGCATTGTACCTCAAAGATCAGTGGCTCCAATTCCAGATTATGACACTAGCCCAGAGGGGCACAATACCATTTCAAGATTATGGCTAATTTATGCATTTATGTGATCACAGCTCAGCTGAGGATAAAGCAAAGCTAGCAGAACTTTACCTACACAACATGGCACTTAATAACATGAATTTATGGGATCCAAATGCTACAATGGCAGACTTACATCTAATGGATATGGCTTCGTAGATGAGCCATGAAGAAAATAGAGTTGTGGAAATTCAGAAAATAATGGAAAAAGAGCTAAGTGAGACCCTGATGATTAGAGCAGAACCAGCAGAACCTTTGGCTCTCATCTGTACCCACCAACACCTTGCAGCTAATCCTCAAGTTCTCCCTAACTATGTTGACAAGCAAGCACAGGCTATTGCTCATTTCGATGAAATGGAGAGATTGTTTGGCGATGGCTACCTTCATGCCTGCATGAGAAGGTGTAATACATTGCAACATAGCCTAAGGATCAGGGAGTATCACTCCCCCAAATAGAATGAGGGAAGCCATGAGGAGAGTGCCCTGTATAAGCACTCAATGCAAAATTTGAAAGCCAACTGGATTGGTATTAAATTCAGTTCTCCACTACTGCTAGTACTGTTGGAAGGAGTTAAGGAGGAGGAAGAACAGAAACAATAAGAAGTGGATAGGAAACCAGGTTTCCATGATAAAGGGGAATACATCACATCAGAGGCTTGGAATGTCAAGGAATCTGTCAAAGCCATTAAAGATGAAGAGTTAGATTAGTTGCTCAGAGGATGAGCAACCCATTCACTAGGGGGGTGATGATGAGCCCTAGAAATGGGTAACTGTATGGGCTCATTCTGCCTCTTATTTTGACTTAATCCACCACTCTCATTACTCTGTTTCATTTTTTTGAATATATTTATGCTAATAGAGTGAATTGGGCTAGTCACTTTGCCATGTAGTCTAATGAGTGTTCTATGCAGATTTTTTGGAAAATTTTGGAAAAAGACAAGGAATTTATGAGAAAATGGTAGCCAAAATCGAGGAAAATAGGGAAGAGGACTTTTAGGGGGGTGTCGCCTTCATTAATGACCCCTTTCCTTGAATCCTCCATCAGCAACTCGGAGCACAAAGGCCCACATTGATGATTCCAAGGGGCAGCCGAGTAAGTCAAGTAGGACTGTTGTTTATCTTCAGTCGAGGAAGCTGAGTTCCTTGATTTTAGGAGGATTGTTGGAAGTCCCCATTTTTATAAATAAGAAGGCTTCGAGCCTCAATAGGTTAGCCAATTATTAGTATAGTTTTGAACTTTTGTGCAGCACATTGTTAAGCTTATTTTCGAGTTCCTTTTGAGAACAGTTTATGTGATGTAACTACTATTTTTGATAAATGAAGATGAAATAGTATTTGAGCCAGCACTGATCTCTTTCAGAGGGCTAAAGCTCTTGGGTTAGGGCCCAATCCAATTTTCCCAACACCTCCTTTGTGTACTTATATTTTTTTTCTTCCATTCATGAGTTAATTTCTGTTGCATAGATTCATTTTACTTTGTTAGATTAGGTTGCTTTTGATGGTTAGAATAGTTGTTTTTGTTTCAGTTGCTCAAGTAGGTTGCTACAGTGACAAAATAAGATTCAAAAAGGCCATAGTAGGCCCTGATATTCTTTCTCCCTTCTTGGGACTATGATTTGAGGTCAAGGCACTATTGCTGCCACCAAAAACACAATTTTTGCTCTTCCGTGCAACTGCTAGTATGATACTTTGAGTTGGAAAGGTTGATATTGGTTCAGATTCATTTTCTTAGATCATTTCTTATTCTTTTACCATAGTTCTCTCACATGATTTTCTGTTCATAAGGTACCGTTCATCATTTTCTATTTTTAGGTTAGAAATTAGGTCAAGCTAGAGAAATCTTAGTTTTTAGTTCTTTCTTTGGTCAGTTTTAATAAGTAAATGTGTATATCTCTTGTAGGACATCCCAGCTCACCATACCTCCATAAAATAGCTAGCACCAGCTCACTTCTCATAGATTTCCCATCTCATTCACAACATTTCTCCAATCTGCCCTAATTTCTATGTTTTTTCCATAAAGTTGTTTTCTTGCCATTCGAACAAATCCGACCATGAAATTCGTCCTTGACCTTCCTTGACAAGTTCTAGATACCCCAACACCTTCATCCAACCTTCATTTTCCCTTTCCCATCATTTTTCCACCTTCAAAACTCCAAAAACAACTTTCAGCCTCCTCCTGTAGATCCTCCTGTAAAACCTCCTGTAGATCCCTCACAACCTCCTATAAAATTTCTTGTGAGTGATTTTTTGAAGTCTGATCACAATGAAAGTCTTCAGAAGGGTACTAGGGGCTTCTGAGGACCTCTCCACACCTTCCTCACCCTCTGCAAAAGCAAACTCTATCTTCCTTTGCCACCAAACCTCTACACAGTCACAACCAGATAAATCACAAGCATAATAATTCCACACAAAAACACTCAAAAGTATGAAAATATGATTTCTTCTCATTTCTTTTCAGAAGTAGCCTAAATAAATGAAATTCACCTTTTCAGTAGTCAATGGCACTCATTTCACTAGTTTCCATCTCTTTTCTTGCAAAAGTAGGGTTAGTGGATAAACTAGGGTTTGCTAGGGTTTGCGTTTCATTTCAGTTTTCATTCTCTTTCTGCAAGTAGAATAGCCCCTGTAGAGTTAGTTTCCTTTCATCACAGTTAAAGCTTCTTCTGAGAACTCATAGAAGTTGGCTGAATCTCCTAGAAAACTTATGCCAGTTGATTAAGTGACAGCCTGCATTAAGAGCTAGTACTTGTGCATACAACACCATCACTTCCATGTTTGTTATGAACTACCGGGTTGATAAAAGTAAAGAAGGAAGCCCTAGGTGTTGTAGCATTATTGATGTAATACTGGAGCCCACCACCATCCAACTAACTCTTGGGGTTTATAACTAGAAAATCTACTAGATATTCCCACGAGTCAACAGAACTATGATATCTTATAAAGTCCCTTCTAGTCTTACCACTGATCGGTCAACAAGTTCTAATAAAGTGGTGGTTGGTTCCAGGGTTGTAATACCAAGTGCTTGATAATTTTTTATTGTTAAGATGTTAATGGTGGCTCCTAGATCAACAAGTGTATTTGGAAAAGAGCGGAAATATATCTAAACTGTTACTATGGGGTTTCTAGGATGTTCATACTTTATTGGAGTTTCCTCTCCCAAGAGTAAATCGGATAAGGTTTCTAGAACATGGATAGTGGGTGAGGTTTTTACCTTCCTCGCAAGCTTCCTCACACATAGTTCTTTGATTGCTTTGCATAGATGGGAATTTCTTGAATGGCTAGAGGAGAGGGATCTTAATACACAAATTTTTTAGTTCCCCTACAAGATTGCAACCAAGGTAGGCGATCTGTTTAGGTATCGTTAGCCTTTTAGGGAATGGAGGAGAAGTGACTATAAGTTTTTCATGGTCATCATGTTGATATGTCCCTTTCCCTTGCCTTGATTCAGTATTATTTACAGGTGGTGGAATATTTACAGGTGGAGTTACACTTTCAATTGAAGGCTGGTCCATGTTTTTCTCAGGGGTGATGACACGCTCTGACCTCAATCTAAGCTCATTACATTCTTTCTGCTCAATCTCATACTTTAGGTTTTTCAATAATCTGTACCAACTGGACTAGTCCGTTATTACGATTCAGGTTTGGTTAAGCTAGTAAATACGAGTGTAGAACAGGTTGAGAATTTTGTTGTAATGTATACAATGCTAATAGTATGGGTTGGAGCGAAGGGCCTATCCCAATAGGTACATTGGATATCCCCAGATGTCGCTACCAATTTGTAGACAAGTTCAGATTTTGAGAGGTGGAGGCAGGCCATTGGGATTGATAGGGATTTCCTTGCCAAACAAGAGTAAAAGGAGAATTCGGCCAGCCATTTCCCAGAAAATATTTTGTTGGCCAGGATGTCATAGGGAATGGCAGGCTCTACCAATTTGGGTAGGACGATTGCCCTTGCTAGGCTGTCCCAATGTTCTGTTATTGTGTTATCACTCAAAATGTTTCCTTAGAAGTTTTGGAAGAAGGGAAGGCTTTGAGGTAACCACAAACCAACTTTTAAGCATAGGCTATGGCCAACCTATGGCTCAGAGAGGGCTCTCTCTATATAATTTAGCTATGTTTTCTTAAATATTAGGCTAGTTCTAGAGTTCATGGGGATGTTTGATTTGTATGAAGATTTGGTGTTGGAATCCTTAAAACAAGTAGATAGGTTGATTCCTTTAGGTGATTAGGCAATGGAGTCAAAGAAGGGGCAAAAAATCTGGAGTTAACTCACTAAAGGGAATGTTCAAGGGGCAAGATAGCAGAGTGAAGTACAAATCCTTGGACTAAATGGTGAAATGAGTCTTAACGAAGGAGAGAGGGCAATGAAGAATCCTCAGACTGAGGCTAAGATGGGGGGAAAATAGTGAATCATGAGTAAAGGGCAATTAAGAATCATTTACTATAGATCAGAGGAGAAATACAGAAGCTAAGGAGCAGTTAAGAATCCCCTAGCTAAGATAGCTTAAGAGAAAACATTAAGAATGTATAATAGTAAGATAGAGTGCAGTTAAGCAAATTCTGAAATAATATTCAAGTTAAAACATTTAAGATTATGAAACAAATTTAAGAGAGATAAAGCAACACAAGGTAATGACTCATTTATACTCCGCTTTACACATGAATCCCTTGAAATATCTGATATTTATTCATCAATCCAGCATGCTGGCCCAGTAAGTGATACAAAAGCTTTTACAGTATTTGAACAAAATTCTATTGAAAGTATAAGAATCCACTCCTACATACTTCGATTTGTGAAGTATTTATACAAAAAGTTTTTACAAAATATCCCAAGCAAACTTGGGAATTAATCTAGGAAATTCAAAATATCTTCTTGTAGGAAGATAGAGACAATTATTGAACTATTTTCTTATTGTCCCTTTTATTATGGTTTAGATGGATGTTTATGGTCGCTATGCTCTGTGATGGCCAAATGTTGTTGTCTTCTATACTGATACTCTTTGACATGGATACTCTTTGACCCTGTAACCTTTGACACTGATGCCCTTTTACCTCATTGACTATGTGTTCGACCTTTAACTGTGTTCTGCTATAGTAAGTCTATCAATTTTTCCCATTCTTGATCTCTTGGTAATCAGATACTCAACGTTCTCTGGTATGTTTCATCTACCTCAATCTATTTGGAAAATGAAGGCTTATTTAGAAACAAATTTTTTACCTCATACTGGAGGTAAAATAGATTTTCAAAAGCAATGTACAGTACCTTTCCTGTTGGTACTCCTAAAACCTATGAAGTAGCCACTTGTTGTCTTGCTACATCCCTAAGTTTGTCATTTTAATCTCCTTGTTCCATAATTTTATCATGAATGACTAAGGGATTAGGTAATCCATTTTCCTTAGCTTATCAAACTTAGCCATGAACCTGTCAACAACTACCTGCATTTCCTTGCTATTTTCCTCTAACTTATGCATAAGGCCCCTCTTGGTGAGGACTTTCTTTACCTCCAGAATAGTATCAGTCTTGTCTTCAATTTCCAATTCCTGTAGTTGGTACTTGTTCTTTGAATTTAAGAACTGGATGAACCTAGTAGCATCTCTAGACATCTTGCCTAATTCTATCTTCACTTTCTCAATAGCCTCTGTTATTAATCTTATGAGATCAATCTGCTCGAATATGACCTATTTAGATGGCCAAATATCATTGACAGAGTCAATGATATTGGTCCATAGTTTTTCTTGTCTTCTCCAAGAGGTTCCTTCAGTGTCAAATCTCTTTTAACTTGAGCTTTACCTTTATCCCTGTAGCCTTCTGTTCCTCCTCTTTTTTCATAATCTTGGCATGCTTATAATCTGTTTCTTAGCTTGCCACCTATTCCTTTAGCTTGGTTATCTTGTTTGTTTGAATGGACATTCCTTCCATGGAATGAAAAGGCTTGGATGCTTCATCTACTGTTGTAACTGCTATTGTTGTAGAAGTTGTTGATGTAGATGTTGCAATGGTGATGAGCAAGGCAGTGCCTATAGGAGGTTTTGGAGCTAATGTAGCTACCAATGTAGATGGTACTACAGTATTCACTTTAGGGATTAGAGTTTCTTGTGTGGTCCCTACTTCACCTTGCTTCAATTGGATTAAGGAATCCAATTACTTCTCTGTGCTCCTCAACTGATCATTCAACTTGGGGACTAAATCCATTAAGTCTTGATGCTGAGTTTGAGACTGTAACACCTCTTGTGTTTGTGGATAATGCAGGGAGGGTATCTTTAGTTTCTTCTTTAGTGAAGCAATGTCCTTGTTCTTTTGTTTTATTAAATCCTTTTTTGCTTTGATATCTTTGGGATCATGTCCCATCTCTATTATCAAGTCTTCCATGAATAGATTTTGTTATCCTTGGCTTGTGATGAAGCCTGTTCAAGATGATATTGAGCTGAGATTTTGTTCAGTGAACTTTGCAGTTGATGAATAGCTATGGACTTCCCTGCAAGGTGGATTAGATCATTTCTCTAGCCTACTTGTGAAACTCTATTTGGTCCACAGGGTGAATATCCCTGGCCAACACCTCAAAATAAAATTTCTTACAGTTAGCGGGTGCCCTTGGTTGCTGCACAGTTGGTTGAATGAAGGACACCTGCATCTTCCCCTATTTGATGTCAAAGGCTAAAATTAATCTATTCTGACCTAAAGTAGAAAGTGTTAGGGCCTACATCTACCTCAGGCTGATAAAGGTGAGATATAGGATAACATCAAACCATGCTTAACCTAGTAGTTAGCCCTAACAGGTCGGGAGAGGGCTCTCTCCTTGTCAATCTCAGCAAAATATAATCAATGAGGCTTGAGATGACCTGAATGAAGACTAATTTTAGGCTAAGTATGTGTGTAAAAGGGTTTGATTGATTTTGATGATGTTTGTTGGCTCACATGGAAAGGCAGATTTTGGGTCTGGGGAATAAGGCTCAGTTTTGCCGAGATCTCAATGGGGCAAGGTAGGCAATTGATTTGATACTTCATATTTGAATGAAATGGAGAGCTTTAGACAGATGAGGAGTTGAAGAGGGCAATAAAACCTCAGGGATCTTATTCAAACAGCTGAAAACATAGAGCACTGCAATTTCAATGGATTCTACCTTTATCCTTGTTTGTTTTAGTTAAGATGAAATAAGAGAGAGAATGGCATACATAAAACACAAGTAAACTTACATTTACAGAAGGAAACATAATATCAAAGCAAGATGCCACATGAATCCCATAGAGTGCTGCAAACCCTGGTCTATTCCTTAGCCAAAACTGCTGAAGAATGTATATAATGAAGCTCCAAGCTTTCTCAAAAGTCCAACCATGCTAATGACTGAAAAATCAAAAGATATAGACAAACCATAACTCATCCTAGCCTCTATGGGTCGAGCTCATAATTTTAGGAGCTATTACAACTAATTATAAACTGAGAACTAAAACTTAGGCAGTGGAATAGCTTGCGTCTAGAAACTAGGGAACTAATTCATTCAGATGCAAACTACTTTTTGATATATGAATCTACCTCCATGAGTGAAAATTTGACATAATCACATCAAGATCCAACAATTTACATTAAATTACATCATAATTTTGACATTAAGAAGGAGGAGAGTCAAACTGTTTAAAAACTAGGTGAAAAACAGAGTATTCTTGGTCTAACTAAGCAAAATTTCCCCAATGCGCCGCACTGATTTCCCTATACATAGCACTTGTTTGCAGCCACTGTTGAAGGCTTTCCTAGTGTTCAAATCTACTCCAAGTGTGATTGTTGGAAAGTACAACCTATATACCTTCCAAAACAAGTGTGGAATGTTTGAATTTGGCCTCGATTTTCCCATCCAAAACTGAGTTTTCCCAACACTGCTTCCTGTGTGTCCAAATAGGGGCAGAAAGGTCATTTTTAGGGTGTTTTTTACCCTTTTGGGGGCTCAAAACTTATCAAAATGTCTTGGCCATTGGTTAGCATGCATATTTCTCGATGAAAAATCCAAAAATGCTGAGTTTTCCTCATTTGGAGGCCTCCATCAAAAGTGAGCGCCGGGTGGTGCGACGCATTGGGCAGAAAAACCTGTGTTTCGGCACAAAAATTCCAAAAATGCAAGAAGTGTCCCAATTTTTTTGAAATTTGGGCTGAGTGCTCTCCAGCAACTACTGTGTCAGGCCAAGGAAGCCTCAGCCAATATCTAAAGTCTATCTTGCTCCTTTTGCCTCCTCGATGCCCTCTTCAATTTTGCTTTCAAGCTTCTGACTCTTGCCTCGCAACTTTCATTTCTCGCCATGTAATAGTAGGCCATATGCCTCAACATTATTTTCTCCCTATTGGCCTTCTCTGGAAACCTTTCTAAGTGGATATTCACTCTCTCAAGCCAAGATTCTCGATCAGTGTTGATTTCTTGCTTAAGTGATGTGAGCTTCACTTTCCTCTTCTTGGCAGCTTGGCGGTTTTCTCGTATGTTTTGCAGCTCCATAATGGTTTTTTGATCCTCTAGTCGCTTGTTTCTTTGCTCCAGGTACTTTATTATCTACTTAGCTCTTTCTAAATTGACGGTCAAGGCATTGATGTCTGCCTGTTACTCTTGGATGACTTCCTTGAGTTTTGAGCTTTGTGGGCGCAAATCAGTGTCATCATCTTGAATGAGAATGAAATCGATCTCCTACTCACCTGAAGGCCCCTCATCATGTAATGGTCTCTTGCCCTTGTCCTGAACCTGCTGTGATGATGAAGGAAGCAAGAGCCCTTCCACCCCGGGTAGAGATAATACTCACTTTGCTGCTGCAAACAACCTTCTAATGCCCTTTTGATAGGTGACAAACACCGACACACTAGCAGTCTGTATCTCATGACCCTCGTGCTGATGTGAAGGTCCACCTGGCTCATGAAAAGCTTTTGAACGTACCTGAGGAGCCGTGAAGAACTCATGAGAAATGAAATCCTCCCATGAGATGCCCTGCAAACCAAGTTGATGCATGACCACAATTTTGATGAGTGAAAAATGATATATATTGTTAAACTGCTACTGAGGAGTCTTCTGTTGTAGTAGAGTGGTCATCTTCTCAATATTTCGACACATGAAGTAGGGGAGATTCATCATTCTAACCCTGGTAAAGTGCATCAATAATCTGATATGATAGGCATATAGGTGAGAAAACCAGCCCTCACAGCTGAAATACTTAATTATGAGTTTCACCAAGGGAGCATATGAGTCTTTCAGGTACCGAAAGGGAAAAACTCTGCTGAGTTGTCTCAAATAACCGAGCTTGATGCATGGCTCATAATGTTCCCTGTCAATTTGCTACCTTTTATTCCACTGCTCTTTGACATTAGGAATGTCGGTTGCTAGAGAAATAGACTCTGGTGACAAGGTGAATGTCACACCAGCTAGAGTGGATTGGCCATTATGTAGATGAAGCACAAACAACCTGGCCAACTGATGATGATACTGGACTCTAGCAACAATCTCACAGAATTGATAACAGGATTGGTGTTGGAATCATGTGATAGCAAGAGGGTAGGCCCGCAGCTCGGCAAGTGAAGTAGGCTCCTCTCGTATATGTTTGTCACCCTTGTGAGGTCTCCTTGGTGCATGCATTTTTGTAGGAGAGTCCCTATGTGTCTCTTCATCTCGATCATAAGAAGGATTAGACTCCATGTTTGCTAATGTGTGATTTTTCTTGAAGAGTATGAAGATACCTATGGTGTTTTTAGTTTTCTGCCACCAAGGGTAAGAATGTATGAGGGACTGTGGAGGGAGACGGTATGATGGGTTTTGGGAATGTTATGACAAGTTTTTTGGGAAATAGGGGGTTTAGGGAATAGTATGTAAGCTTAGGGACAAAAATTAGGGTTTGGGGATTTTGTAGTTAGGATTTGGGAAAATGGGAATTGGGGATAGGGGTGAATTATTTTTTAGGAATATGGGAATTAAGGAATGAGTGGATGAAACTGAAAAATAAATGGAGGAGTTAAGAGTGAGGGAATGATGGAATAGATTTGGTAGAAAAAACATAAATACAAACCCTAGGCAATTTTTTTTGAGCAAAATTGCAAAGAGGTAGGGTTTGAGAGTTTACACACTAAACCACCACAAATTCTAAGAAAAACTCTTTCACTAGCAAGGGAAGCACTCTAGACTTACTTGCACACCATAGGATTGAGCAAATTTGGAAATTTGAGGGATTTTATGGTGAAATTGGGCTTGCAGCTCTATTTGTCATGCCACAAACCCAATGCGCTATGCCCTTTATATGTGATGCGCCAGTGTATCTTTTATATTGTGGAGGGCAGACCAATGCGTCGTGCCTCTCACATTTGCACCACGCCCTTTAACCTTGCACAGTTTTGCTTCAAACTTGCTTCCTTTCTCCAACACGACCTTCTCTTGCTCAATATTTCTTCTTTGAATGAAAATGAGCTCTTTGAACATGACCAATGAGTTATATACAAGAGATTTTAATTTTTCACTCATAAAACCCACTTTATTAATGTTTGCATTGTGACTTATTTTTTTCAACTCTGTTTTCTGGGCAGTTTATTTTATTTGTGCCTTTGATGAACTAAATGATTTGATTTTTGTTTGCCTTGCAGGGGATGGAGCTGCCGAAGCTTGGCAAGGTGACCAGGGATGCCACTGAAGTTATTTACATATGAAAGAACTAGAATTACATCAAATTTATACATAAAAACCTAAAATACTCTGTTTTTCCTCAAAACAGGGTTTTGAGGAAAAATACATTTCTGAGCATGTGATGATGAAATTTATTGGTACTGGGACTTTATTCAACCTCCTCATGGGCCTGCTGACCATTATTGAACATTTTGAGACCTTTTTAATGAAACCCTAGACCTAATGAAACTGAAACCCTAAAAATGACCCTTGCAAATTTAAAAACAAAAAATGACTGCAGATGATCTTTGACGAATGTAAATGGGCCAACAGGTAAAGGGCATGAGGGGAAATTTAAAACAAGCTACTACTGTTAGATGATCCATCATCCTAATGGAATGCAACTGACTAGGCGAGACACCTAATATGCAATGCAACAAGAGAATTTGATCACTAACGGAGGGATGAAGATACCGACACTAACATTGGCTCCAATGGGGATGGTAGCTCCTTGGAGGTGCCAAGAACTACAGATCTATAGGAAAGCGAGCAGTGCCTTCATCCATTAGGCTATGGAGTCAATAACTTTAACAAACCGAAACCAAACTTTTGACTCAATTTCAGGACTGAAAACTGACTCAAGATTGACTCAATCTCAAGACTGAAATTGACCGAAAGACCTGACTCAAACAAACCAAACCAAAACTGAAATCAAATTTCAATTTTATAGCCTTCACCTTGAGCCCCAAACTGCAATAATGGTATAGTACACACTTGCAATAGAATTTAAACAAACCGGTATGTACAGTGATACATATTACAGCAGCCCACGGGGCTTTGGATTGACAGTGAATGGGTGCATTGTTAAGGCACTCCTTGCGATAGGTCATTGGTTCAAATCCCCCATGGGTACTTAGGTTAGTCTTAATTAGAAAAAAAAAATACATATTACAGTAGAAAACACTTCAAAAATTGTACCGTTTGAGCAGCCGACCATTGACCGGCCCACCTGGATAGTCTTCTCCATTCATTTCTTTCAAAAGCAAAGCATTTTGGCCCCAATCTGCAGTGATCTTGAAAGGCCCTTTCCAGAGATTCTCAAACTTGCCATGCTTACCTTTATCTTAATTTCTCATGTCCCATTTCAGCACTATGTCTTCTATTTGAAACTTGTTCGCCTTTTCCTTTCCGTCATATATCTTCTTAATTATTTCTTACAGCTTGAAAGTGTTCTGAAACACCTCCTCTCTAGTTTGCTGCAAATGAATCATTTGTTTGATTCTCCACTGCAAATGATCATCTTCACTGCCCACTTCTTGTAGGAGTTTAACCACTGGTATTGCAAGAGAGGTCGGAAGACTGTGTCCACGCCATACACGAGCTCGAAAAGGAGACATGCCTATAGATTTATTTTGACTTACTCTGTCTGCCCAAAGTGCATTAACAAGCTTTTTGTGCCAACTTTTGTTATTTGTTTCCAGCATCTTTTTTATAATGTTGACTAAAAATTTATTCGAGGATTCTGCCAATCCATTGCCTTGGGGGTAATATGCAACTGATTGCCCCAAATTGATTTGATATTTATGACAAAATTCAATCATTCTTTTATATTTAAAAGCTGGTGCATTATCAATGATCAGCTTATTTAGACAGCCAAAACGAGACAAAATATTGTTTTCAAGAAATGAAATGATTACTGAATCAATGGCCTGCCTTGTAGGAATCGCCTCAATCCATTTAGTAAAATAGTCCATCGCTGTGAGGATCCATTTATGTTGTGCTGAAGAAGTAAGATGGATCTTGCCAATGAAGTCCAAACCCCATTGTTGAAATGGAGCACTTACTTCAATGGGCTTGAGTGGTAAAGGCTGCAATTTCCTCCTACCTTGAAAAATCTGACATTCGTGGCAACTTGCTATAGTTTTATACACATCAAAAAAAAGAGTTGGCCAATAATATCCTGCTCTCAAAATTTTATTGGTTGTTGTCTTCCAGAAAAGATGACCTCCGCAATCTCCCCTGTGAAATTCTTCCATAACCTATTTTGCCTCTTCTTCAACCAAACAATTAAGCAAGACACCACTGGGATCTTTCCAATAAAGTGCTTTATTCATGATACAAAACTTGGCAGCCTTGAATTTCAGAGTCCTACTCTTGTTCTTAGCCATTCCAGGCAGTGGTGACAGATTTTGGAGTACATAAACAATGTCTGAATACCAAGGAGAAAGAAGAAAAATTTCTGATACCTGAGCAAATGAACTTTCTTCATCTTCCTCGGACATAGCAACAATTAGATTAATGTCCAAGGTGTGTAGATTTGACTCAGCCATTAGTTTGGCCAGCCCCTATCCTTTGATGAGTTTTGTCAATTTGATCTCCATGACATATTCCAACAAAGCAGCAATCCATTTATCTCTTCTCCCCTCTGGATCTGTTTGCACTAAGACATCTTTGACAGCAGCATTAGGGACATAAGCAAGGATGTAAGAATGTAGAATATAGACTCGAAAGTATTTTAATGCCTTTAACAAAGTGAGAGCTTACTTTTCAATAATATTTTACTTTAATGATGCATCTCTTATGGTTCTACTGAAAAATGTGATTGGTTTCTTGAGCTGGTGTCTTTTCTGCATCAAGACTGCTGACATAGTATGATTCGAGGCAAATGAAAACAAAATGAAATCCTGAGTATAGTCTGGGCTGATCAAAACTGGAGCGGATGAAAGGGCCAATTTTACCAAATTGAAGACTTAATTGCTTCCTCGGTCCACCTCACTACACTATCTTTCTTGAGCATGTTTGTGATTTCCCTTACATGTTCTACAAGATTGGGCACAAAGCGACGTAAGAAATTCATCTTACCATTGAATGATTGAATCTCTTTCTTACTTCATGGAAAATCAATCTTTTGAATGGTTTCCACCCAAGCTGGATCGATGTGGATTCCCTCCTTTGATACGATATGGCCGAGAAGCTTGCCTTCATCCATGGCAAACAGACTCTTCTTTGGATTGAGAGAAATGTCGTACTTTCTACAACACTGAAATACAATTTTCAGATGATGGAGGTGCTCTTCATTCGAGTTAGAGAAAACTATCAAGTCATCAAGATAAACAACTAGAAAAATGTCTTTTTCATTAGCAAATGCAATATCAATCGCCCGCTAAAAGGTTGCACCCGAATTTTTCAATCCAAAAGGCATCTTTGCATAGTGAAAAGTTCCCCACGGAGTGGTGAACGTTGTTTTGTCTCTATCATCCTCATGGACTAGAATTTAGTTATAACTCAAATACCCATCAAGTAGCAACATGCGGGATGCTCCAACTACCCTCTGAAGTATGTGATCCATCTTAGGCAATGGATAGTTATCCTTCAAAGATACTTTATTCAGATTTCTAAAATCAATACATAACCGAATCTCACCTGTTTTGTTGTGCATAGGCACCAAATTAGAAATCGAATCTGAAAATCTTATGGGGACTATGATACCAGCTTTGTACAACCGATTTACTTCCTTCTATATTGAGGGTAGCAGCTTTGGATTTATTCTTCTTAGCTTCTAATGGAAAGGCTTTTGATTTGGCTTGATCGGGATGGTATGCTGAATTATGCTTGTGTCATATGCCTTCAAATTTGAATAATCCCATGCAAATACATCAGTAAAAGAAGATAATAAACTGATATATCTTTCTTTTACCTATGAAGGCAACACCTTTGATAACTTCACCATTTTAGGATTTTTATATAATCCAATGTTCACATCCTCAATTCCTTTCTTAGTTGGCAGCAAGCTCGGTTTTCGGGCTACATCATCTTGGTCGAACAACTCCTCTAAAGGTATGAGACCTTTAGGAATGACATTGTCCTTCAGCTGCAAAACTTCCATTTGATTGACTTTTATATCCGCCTCACCATCATCATGCTCCACATCAATAGAATTGTCTTTGAATTTACCTTCATTCTATAGAAATTCATCAATCTCGTTATCATCTTGAAACACTTGCCAATACCTTTAATTTTTAGGGACAACTGGGTGATGTTTCACATGAATCTCAAACTTATTGTTTGAGTTCATTGGAATTTTCAAATTACTTGTTTCTGTTGCAAGTGAATATCCAATGAAATTCTGAACATGAGGGACACATGTCAAAGTGTAATCTGAAAATAATTTCAAGATATCTAATACTGCATTGTGGTAGGCCCGCATTCAAGGATGCTTATCTTGGTACTCCCCTTTCACTTGCTTGATAACTAACTCAGAGTCACCATGCACTGAAATCCTTTTAGCATTTAACTTTGTAAGAATTTTCAAACCAGCAATTAAAGCTTCATATTCAGCCTCATTATTTGAACAGTAAAAATCCAATTTATAAGAATAGACCCTTACATTTCTTGGCACTTTGTTTGGGGCAACAATAGGGCTTCGAATCCAAATACCAATTCTAGCACCTTCCCTTCCTACTGCGCCATCAAAATCCATGCTCACAGGATTGCTTCGTCCTCCTCCAGATGCTAAAATTTTGTTTGCTCTGTCACTTTTCCTTGTTGTCCATCAATCTGTTGCTGTTGTCGGGAGGTTGATTGCTCAACGATACTATCAAGTCTCTGTTTTTCTTGCTTTAAGACCTCTGTGAAATTTTCAGTGATCTCTGGAATGTCTTCTACTTCAACTACTTGGCTATTTACATCATTAAAACTATCTAAATACAAAACAAATGATTCCAAATCAGTATGTACATAGTTGATTAGATGATTTACCGGTTTCTCCTTCCTAATGATCATATACTTCATCTTTTGTTCCTGGTATAGTTTCCTCATTTGACCGAATACGGGAATGGTAGCATAGTAGAAATTAAGCTGCATTGTCCATTTGATCTTTTCTCCCCAAGATCTGGAAAGAAGCATGCCAAATCTAGGAGGTATATCCGCCACAACTACATCCATCAAAACATTTTTGGCCGGAATTTGATCCAAACTAACCACCAAATCTTTAACAAGACCGATGCATCTTACTCTACCAGAATTGAAAGAGAAAAGGTCATGGTACTCTCTGGCGATATCCAATCCCAATTTCTCCATGATCGCCTTAGGCATGAGATTATGAGAGGCTCTGGAATCAAACATAGCATTGTGTAACACATAATCATGCACCCTAAGGCTAATGTAAAAAGGAGCTACATCGTTATCTTGAGACTGACCTTCCAATGTTGGACCAAAAATCAACTCAGGTTGATCGTCCTCAACATTTACCATATCAGATAATGGATCTAAATTCAAAATTTTAGACACCTGACCTTTATAGCTAGTGTTCTTCATTAGCTCAGTGAAAGGAATAGATACTTTTAACTTGGAAATTTCATTTTCTAAGTTAAAAACTGAAGTTTTGTCTACCTCTTAAGCTGAAACATCTTTCCTTTCAGTTTTTTCCTTCAATACATTTGGTTGATTGGATCTTTAATTTGCTAATGGTGTTTTGTTGGTACTAGGATTAGCTGTCTCTTCCCTTTTTCTGCACAATGGGAGGATCATTCTTTGGCGTTGTTGTCTCCTTCCTTTTATGAATTGGATTTATGGGCACATCTCTACTTCTGAGTGAATATTGTCGCTACTAAGCTGTCAAAGCATTCATGTATCCTCTCTGATATTCATCACACTCTTCTTCAAGAACTGTTTCATTGGCCAAGATGAAATTTTCGTCCCTTTGTACAACTGAGTTCTTGGAATACTCCTCATCTTCAGTTATAAAAATTAGCATATCATCAGGTGTAAAGAAATGATTCTCCTCTCCAATTACATTCTCCTCATCATCTGATTTTGGATCATGTACAAATTTCTATTGTAAGGGTGTCTTCACCTACTACTGTGCTGCTTGGTCTTGTGCTTGTTGCTCTCTTTGCTTGATTCTAAATTGTGGTTGTTGTTGACCATGGAAATTGGGATTCCTGACTTGTGGTTCATGCTTGTCAATGGTCAATCTGTCAAACATTTTCTCCATCTTTCGGAGCACTTGATCTAAAGTGGAAACCTCTTCCTTTATTGTTACCTTCTTTTCAGCCTTTGTTCTAGCTCTCTTGGAAAGCAGATTAGCTTCAACGCTGATTGCAATTTTCTGCATGTCTTCCAAAGTGGTCGGATCTCTTTCTCTTAATTGATAGGCCATATCAGGGTTGAAACCATCCATAAACTTAATCAAAGCTAGCCCCATAGGTGGCTTTATATGATCAAGAATTGCATTGTAAACAAAATTGAATCTAATACAATAATCTTGAATAGACTCACCAACATTCCGCTTGATGTCCTCATATTCGGAAAGGATCTGAAGAGGATTTTTCTTGACTTCCCAGTGATCCAAGAATTGTCTCTAAAGATTAGTCAATGTAGTGACACTTGCAGTTGGCAAAGCTCTGAACCACTTCCTCACTTCACCACCAAAGGTTTGTACAAATAGTCTCATTGTCACATTTTTTGCATCAATCTCATGAATGTCGAAGAAATCTATCATCCTATCCACATGTTGTTGAGCTGTAACACCGTGAGGAGTGCCATTAAATAATGGAATTTTTCTTTGATAATTGGTGGGCATGTCATTGAATTTTGAAGTAGCACAAGGGGTGCAAATTGAGCAGCCATCACTCTTGGTGGATTCGCAGTCGGTCTTGGGAATGTAGGGGGAGTGGATGCAGTTGACATATGGGGTGTATGAGGTGTGGATGGAGGTAAAGAAATTTTGGATGTTTGAGGGGTAGAAGGAGTAGATGGAGGTGACACCACTGCAGATTTTTTATCAGAGATAGAAGGCTGCATGGGAATGGTGGGAATGAAGGGAATTTCGATGGGAATTCTGGAGCTAGATGCAATCACGAAGGACCCAAGGGTTGCAGATGTAGATTCTAAGAAATTAGTGATGTTTGAATGAAGTTTGGAGTTGTTTCAAGATATAATCGTCAATTGATTTATTGTCCTTTTCGGTTTCTAGATCTTTGACAAATTTTGGATTGAGGACAGTAGAAGCAACAACACTTTCTGATTTGGTCTCAAATAGTGACAGATCAAAAGGCTCATCAAACTTGAGATCTTCAAGATACTCAAAAACCATAAGACATGAATGAGATCGAAACATCGGAATTACCAAACTCTCTTGGTAAAGGATTCTCGAAATGAGATTGGGATTTTCGTACACAGGAGGTGGAGCGAGATCAGGATTCACTCTAGTATATCTTCTGGAAGCCAGTGTGTTATTATTTCCAAGAAATCAAATGGACATTATCAACTTTTTCAGCCTATCAAATTCTAGGCTTATCATCCCAAAGTTTAGAATTATTAGATGTACTGGGGAAATTTGTAAGCCAGATGTTCCATTTATAAGACTAGACTGGAGATTGACTAAAGTAGGTTTTATCTACTTGCGCTAATGCAAAGCAAAAGCATTTTGAAGGCTACTTGGCTAATCTTCAGGCTCCTTCTGTAGTTTATAAAATGAAGAACACTAACAAACAAACAATTTCTTCCCCAATATGGTCGCCACTATGTTAGGGCCTAAATCTACCTCAGGCTGAGAAAGGTAAGATCTAGGATAACATCAAACCATGCTTAACCTAGTAGCTAGCCCTACCAGGTCAAGAGAGGGCTCTCTCCTTGTCAATCTCAGCAAAATATAATCAATGAGGCTTGAGATGACCTGAATGAAGACTGATTTTAGGCTAGGTATGTGTGTAAAAGGGTTTGATTTGGTTTGATGATGTTTGTTGGCTCAAATGGAAAGGTAGATTTTGGGTCTGGGGAATGAGGCTCAATTTTGCAGAGATCTCAATGGGGCAAGGTAGGAAATTGATTTTATACTTCAGATTTGAATGAAATGGAGAGCTTTAGACAGATGAGGAGTTGAAGAGGGCAAGAAAACCTCAGGGATCCTCTTCAAACAGTTGAAAACATAGATAACTAAGCAAACCCTAAGTAGAGCACTACAATTTCAATGGATTCTACCTTTATCCTTGTTTGTTTTAGTTAAGATGAAATAAGAGAGAGAATGGCATACATAAAACACAAGTAAACTTACATTTACAAAAGGAAACACAGTATCAAAGCAAGATTCCACATGAATCCCATAGAGTGTTGCAAACCTCAGTCTATTCCTTAGCCAAAACTGCTGAAGAATGTATACAATGAAGCTCCAAGCTTTCTCAAAAGTCCAACCATTCTAAGACTGAAAAATCATAGGATATAGACAAACCATAAATCATCCTAGCCTCTAGGGCTCGAGCTCATAAGTTTAGGAGCTGTTCCAACTAATTCTAAACTGAAAACTAAAAATTAGGCAGTGGAACAGCTTGCCTCTAGAAACTAGGGAGTTGATTCATTCAGTTGTAAACTACTTTTTGATAGATGAATCTACCTCCATGAGTGAAAATTTGAAATAATTACATCAAGATCCATCAATTTACATTAAATTACATCATAATTTTGACATTAAAATGAGGAAAGTCAAACTATTTAAAAACTAGGCAAAAAACAAAGTATTCTTGGTCAAACTGAGCAAAATTTCCCCAATGTGCTGCAGTGATTTCCCTATGCATAGAGCCTGTTTGCAGCCACGTTTGGAGGCCTTTCCAATGTTTAAATATGCTCCAACTGTTCTTTTTGGAAAGGTCTACCTATCTACTTTCCCGAACAAGTGGAATTTTTTAATTTGGCCTCGATTTGCCCCTCCAAATCAGAGTTTTCCCAACACTGCTTCCTGTGTATCCAAATAGGGGTAGAAAGGTCATTTTTGGGGTGTTTTTGACCCTTTTAGGGGCTCAAAACTTGTCAAACTTTCTTGGCCATTGGTGAGCATGCATATTTCTCCATGAAAAATCCAAAAATGCTAATTTTTCCTCATTTGGAGGTCTCCATCAAAAGCGAGCGCCGAGTGGCACAACGCATTGGGCAGAAAAACCTGTGTTTTGGCCCAAAAATTCCAAAAATGCAAAAGGTGTCCCAAATTTTTTGAAATTTGGGCTAAGTGCTCTCCATCAAGTGTTGTGTTGGGCCAAGGAAGCCTTAGCCAATATCTGAAGTCTATCTTTCTCCTTTCGCCTCCTCGATGCCCTCTTCAATTTTGCTTTCAAGCTTCTGATTCTTGCCTTACAACTTTTATTTCTCGCCATGTAATGGTAGGCCATATGCCTCAACATTGTTTTCTCCCTGTTGGCCTTCTCTACCAACATTTCTAAGTGGATATTCACTCTCTCAAGCCAAGATTCTCGATTAGCATTGATTTCTTGCTCAAGTGATGTGAGCTTCACTTTTCTCTTCTTGACAGCTTGGTGGTTTTCTCGTATGTTTTGCAGCTCCATAATGGTTTTTTGATCCTCTAGCTGCTTGTTTCTTTTCTCCAAGTATTTTATTATCCACTTAGATCTTTCTAAATTGAGGGACAAAGCATTGATGTCCCTCTCTTGCTCTTGGATGACTTCCTTGAGTTTTGAGCTTTATGGGCCCAAATCAATGTCATCATCCTGAATGAGAATGAAATTGGTCTCCTGCTCACTTGAAGGCCCCTCATCATGTAATGGCCTCTTGCCCTTGTCCTGAACCTGTTGTGCTGATGAAGGAAGTGAGACCCCATCCACCCCGAGTGGAGATAATACTTGCTTTGTTGCTGCAAACAACCTTCTAGTGCCCTTTGATAGGTGACAAACACCAGCACACTAGTGGTCTGTGTCTCATGACCCACCTGTTGATGTGAAGGTCCACCTGTCTCATGAAAAGCTTCTGAAGGTACTTGAGGAGTCGTGAAGAACTCATGAGAAATGAAATCCTCCCATAAGATGCCCTGCAAACCAAGCTGATGCATGACCACAATTTTGATGACTGAAAAATGATATATACTGTTAAACTACTGCTGAGGAGTCTTCTGTTGTACTAGAGTGGTCATCTTCTCAATATTTTAGCACATGAAGTAGCGGAGATTCATCATTCTCACCTAGGAAAAGTGCATCAACAATCTGATATGATAGTCATATAGGTGAGAAAACCGGCCCTCACAGCTGAAATACTTAATTATGAGTTTCATCAAGGGAGCATTTGAGTCTTTCAGGTACCGAAAGGGAGAAACTCTGCTAAGTTGTCTCAAATAATCGGGCTTGATGTATGGCTCATAATATTCCCTGTCAATTTGCTACATTTTATTCTAATACTCTCTGACATTAGGAATGCCAGTTGCTAGAGAAATAAACTGTAGTGACAAGTTGAATGTCACACCAGCTAGAGTGGCTTGGTCATTATGTAGATGAAGCACAAACAACCTGGCCAACTCATGATGATACTGGACTCTAGCAACCATCTCACAGGACTGATAACAAAATTAGTGTTGGAAGCATGTGATAGCAAGAGGGCAGGCCTGCAGCTCGGCAAGTGAAGTAGGCTCCTCTCGTATATGTTTGCCACCCTTGTGAGGTCTCCTCGGTGCATTCATTTTTATAGGAGAGTCACTTTGTGTCTCTTCATCTCGTTCATAGGAAGGATCAGACTCCATGTTTGCTAATGTATGAGTTTTCTTGATGAGTATGAAGATATTTATGGTATTTTTAGTTTTCTGCCACCAAGGGTAAGAATGTATGAGGGAATGTGGAGGGAGATGGTATGAGCAGTTCTGGGAATGTTATGACAAGTTTTTTGGGAAATAGGGGGTTTATGGAATAGTATGTAAGCTTAGGGACAACAATTAGGGTTTGGGGATTTTGTAGTTAGGATTTGGGAAAATGGGAATTGGGGATAGGGGTGAATGATTTTTTAGGAATATGGGAATTAAGGAATGAGTGGATGAAACTGAAAAATAAATGGAGTTAAGAGTGAGGGAATGATGGAATAGACTTGGTAGCAAAAACATAAATACAAACTGTAGGAAATTGTTTTTGAGCAAAATTGCAAAGAGGTAGGGTTTGAGAGTTTACAGACTAAACCACCATAAATTCTAAGAAAAACTCTTTCACTAGTAAGGGAATAACTCTAGACTTACTTGCACACCATAGGATTGAGCAAATTTGGAAATTTGAGGTAGTTTATGGTGAAATTGGGTTTGCAGCTCTATGTGTCATGCCACAAACCCAATGCACCGCGCCCTTTATATGTGCCACACCAGTGTATCTTTTATACTATGGAGGGTGGCCCAATGCATCGCGCCTTCTCTATGCACCGCGCCTCTCACCCAATGCGTCGCACCATTTAACCTTGAACAGTTTTGCTTCAAACTTGCTTCCTTTCTCCAACACGACCTTCTCTTGCTCAATATTTCTTCTTTGAATGCAAATGAGCTCTTTGAACATGACCAATGAGTTATATACAAGAGATTTTGATTTTTCGCTCATAAAACCCACTTTTATAATGTTTGCATTGTCACTTATTTTTTTCAACTCTGTTTTTTGGGCAGTTTACTTTATTTGTGCCTTTGATGAACGAAATGATTTGATTTTTGTTTGCCTTGCAGGGGATGGAGCTGTCGATTCTTGGCAAGGTGACCAAGGTTCCTACTGAAGTTATTTACATATGAAAGAACTAGAATTACATCAAATTTATACATAAAAACCTAAAATACTCTGTTTTTCCTCAAAACATGGTTTTGAGGAAAAATACATTTTTGAGCATGTGATGATGAAATTTATTGGTACAGGGACTTTATTCAACCTCCTCATGGGCTTGCTGACCATTATTGAACATTTTGAGACTCTTTTAATGAAACCCTAGACCTAATGAAACTGAAACCCTAAAAATGACCCTTGCAAATTTAAAAGCAAAAAATGATTGTAGATGATCTTTGACGAATGTAAATGGGCCAGCAGGTAAAGGGCATGAGGGGAAATTTACAACAAACCACTACCGTCAAATGATCCATGATCCTAATGGAATGAAGCTGACTGGGCCAGACTCCTAATATGCAATGCAATAAGAGAATTTGATCACTGTCGGAGGGATGAAGGTACCGACACTAGCAGAAAGTTTGAAAAGCTGAGCATGTGTCTCAGCTTTCAACCTTTCATTCCTAATTTTTATCTCTTTGAATATATCTTTGTACTTTTATTTTAGTCCGTTGGCTTGCTAAAAGATGAGGCCTCTACACTCATCTGTCTCTGTATCATCTGGGTTCCTGAGGATGATGGGGGATGTGTTTCCTCTAAAGGAGTAATACCTTTACTCCTTTCTGGCTTAGAATCATTTATTTCAATTGAGCCATTGGTGTCTTCCTATTCTGACACAGGATTGAGTCTAGGCCTTTTTCTTTGGCCTCTTTCATATTGAACATTGAAGGCTTGTGTCCCTGAACTTGATCCTTCCTCCCTGCCCCTTTTGGGATTTTTCTCCTCATTCAGAGGAGTCTGCATGATAAGGGGAGTGCTCATTGTCCCCTGTTGAGGTGGAGCCTACAAAATTGAATTTTCATCAAGTTGATTTTCTAAAACTAATAATGTGTTTTCCACAACAACTTCAATATTGTCCCTGTCCTCTAAAGTTGTTTCCACCCATTGCAATTGGTTGGCATATATTTCTATCTCAGGGATATGGTGATGGATATAGGGAGCCATTTTGTTTTTCTGCCTTCTTTTGTAGATTAAATCCAAGGGATAATATCTCCATATGAAGCTTTCTTTTACTTTTAATCTCTAAAGGATCAGATCTTCCTCCTTTTTAGCTTATCTTCTATTACAAATAAAAGGACCCAATTGGTCTTTGATCTTGAACTGGGCTTTCTATTTGGCTTTGACAAAGTTTACCTCATCTAAATTTATTATCTTCCTATAGTACTCCAGGGAAAATAACCTCATTGGGAGGTATTTAGGTAGTTTGATGGGGCAAGTTGGCACCCATAAATCCTGATTTCAGTGTGGGTTTAGTATAAGTACCAATCTCCCACATAATGATTGATGTTTAAATGAAGGACTCTCCTAATCTCAGGACTGATTCTTGGTGGAGGGATTCCACTAAGAATGGTCATCACAGGGTAGAAAAAGGAATATATGAATACATTGTATGAATTGGGGGGGGGGGGGGGGGGGGAGGATATTGATGAATCAATGGGATCCATAAGATGACTGATAGTGGTTGGCCCTTAGTGTCCAACTTTTGCAAGGTAAGTGGGAATTTATCTCCTTGAAGTATATGAACATGTGGTATAGTACTGGAGTAGTTAAAAACCCTTTCATTTCCCATTCTTATGAAATTCTCATGCATTCTATTAGCTATGAATGTGGCAAAGTCATAAATTGTTGCAAGAGGTTTTCCTAGGGTATAGATGGACATGAAAACCCTAATGATTTCATCAATGTACTCACTTGTGGAGTAACCCAAAACACAAGACATCATGGATACAATATTTTGGCCCCAAGGAGAAAATATAGTTGCTACATATGGAGGGGGGGTCTTTGGGGGTATACTTCTCTTCTATGATGAAGTTTTAAATCAATTGGGCCAATCTTGCAGAGATGAGTTTGAGATATATGTCCAACAGGTCTCCAATTGAGAGGGGAGTTAGGTTTGGCCCTGGTTGGAGCTGTAGTATCTCATTGATGGACTCAGGAGTGATGGTGAAAAGGACTTTCTGGTCATGAGACATGATGGGTCTATGACTAGGGACATAGCAAGCATAGCACATATGTACAATTTCAGGAAAAATATGGACTTTGGGAGAACTGGTACTTGGGCAAATTTGACTCCCAAAGGAAAATTTCATCAGCATGGTTCAGGAACTTCTCCCTACTTTGGCAATGTATTTTGAGCAAATGCTCTATGATAGTGGTATCTTTAATCTTGAAATCTCTATCATCTAAGGGAAGGTGGTCTAGGTCCAAATGGGGCATGGAGATGGGTCTCATGTTCAATGTAGTAGGGGCAGCCATAATTCGGTTCTTTTGGATTCGAATTAGGCTTGCTCAAGGTTCAATTGGGGTTTTCAGAGGTAGTTTGGTAGTTTTGGGGTTTGAGTATCTAGCAAGGTGCAGTATGGAGTCTATTGGAATAATTTTAATTAAGTTTTAAGATTAACAAAATACTCAATGAATGATCTAACTTGAAATTGATAGGGCACTTGGTGAATTCACATTTAAATACCTGAAACTGAGGCAAGTTGACTTTGAGCAGGGTAACTAGTAGCTGCAATTGGTTGAAGGGTGCTTGTGGAAGCTGAATAGTTGGCTGGGTGGTCTATGTCATTCTCTGGAGTTAAATTTGCACATGGGTTGACAACTTTGATGTTTTGCAGGTGCCGTGCATGCGCACAGAAGTTTGCAGATGAAAATTCAATGAAAAATACATTTTTGGGGCTTTTTGGCTTTTATATGGAAAAATTGTGTTTTGGCAAGTACGGGTCAATAGTGACTGATTTGTCATGTAGCGGGGAGGTAGTAAGCATTTAATTTCGCATAGATTATGGGCATCGGATGGCTTTTGGGAGGGGTCATCTGATTCCACTCAGTGACTGACACGTCGCCAGAGCGATCTCGTGGAAAACAACTTTTTCGAGCGTGTATCATCTGACAGATGATCCCACCCGAAATGGTTTCTAGGGTGTTGGATCTAGGCGTTTAGATCAGATGATGGTCAGGGTGCGATTGCGAGTGAAGGTTAATGGGAGGGCCAGCGGGCAATTTAAATATGGCGGTATCGGGATTAATGGTGGATTAAGGCGGGATTAGGCCCTCAGGGTTGTTAGGGGAGGGCTTACTCATGGTTTTTCCTGACTTAGTCATAGATCGATTAGTTAGTGGGTTTTTGTTGGGTTTAATGTATCTTATAGGTTATATTTAAACTAGGGTATAAGGATAAGTTTATATAGGAAATTACTATATACAGGAAAAGTGTTATTAATGGGAATTAATATATAATAGTTAGAAGTTAATATGAGAAAATTTGGGAATGAATAGCACTAAGCATAATGCATTTTCTATGATTTATTTGCTTTTTTCATATATGCATTATAACTTAGGCTAAAGTATTTTTGTAGGTTTTTTATATGAAAGGGGAATTTACATGGGGGTGATTACTTTCCTTAGGCAAATAATGTTTTAACCGTAAGAAAAGGGGTTTGATTATGGAAATGAATGAAATGAAGGGGGGATGAAGTTTTATGAGGGTAATTTGGTACTTGGTATCTATAAGTCATTGAGCCGAGGGTCTGGTCCCTTCAGAAGTTAGATAAATGCTCTGAGCCCCTTTGACTTCGATTTTTTTAGTACTTAGAAAATTATTATGGGAAATTACTTAAGTAAATAGCTAAAATGAATGGGGGAAGTTAATCAATTGACCTTGAAATCCATCTTCATGCTTGATTGACCATTTACATTTGAAACCTATGATGAGAGATGATAAATATGCTTTTTTCCCTATCATCATATTTTCTGCAACCTTTCTTCTACTTACCCATCTACTTGTCCTACCATTTTTTCTTCACTTTATTAGGGTGCATTTATACTAGCAAACCCTTATTAAAACATTTTATTTTCTTTTCACAAAGCAAATTATCTAATTCTATCACTATATCATCCAAGGGCTCAGATTAAATTGGTGACCTCCTTTTATTTTACTATAGCTAATTTAATGATCTACCAAGACTAAATAGTGTGGTCATATTTTATTATGTAAATATCAACATGAAATTTAAAGCATGGCATAATCAAGATTAAATAGTTTGATTACCCTAGATTACAGCATGAATCACAAGCTACACACAATCATTATTTTTCATAAAGTAAATAGTAGTGGCATTTAGACTTGCACACTTTCATGGTCTATTTTTGTTTTTTGGGGTTCATGTTTTTCACTTTTTTGGACCTTTTCTTTATTAGTTTTTTCCTTTAATTTTTATTTTAGGACATACCCTCTTTTCATTTTTTATTTTTCAATATGGAAAACATTTGCAGAAAGCAATGGTATGTACATATTGTAAGGCTTAACCTTAGCCATTCAAAATTATGACTCCTATTGGCATAGGAACCTAATAGTGGCTCCACTCGGGGATGGCATTTCCTTCTGAAATGTCAAGAACTTTGAGATCAGTAACCTTGGAATTTTGACTTTAGTTACCTTGTGATTTGTCACCTTTCAACCTGCTTTATTCATACTTATGATAATAAATCCTTAAAATCCTAGGGTCATTTCTTCGGGCTTCAACTCTAAAGGTTTACCATCTAATCCAAACTAGACTTTTTCAAAATAAAATATACACACATGGGAAATAACAAGTAGTATCTAGGTTCTATGTAATGTTTGAGCATTCGACCATTCACTAGTTCTCCTCCTTCAATACCATCTAGTCCTTTAAGGAAGAAAGCATTGTTCCCTCTGTAAGCATAAATGATATAGGGGCCCTTCCATAGCAAATCAAATTTCCCATACTTACCCTTATCTTCCCTTCTCGAGTCCCACTTGAGTACTTTATCACCTAAGTAGAAATCATATGCCTTGGTCCTTCTATCAAAATTCTTTTTGATCTTTTGCTGCATAGCTTGAGATCTGATGTAGACCTCTTCTTCGGTTTGTTGGAGATGAATAGTCTGGTTAATTCTCCTCTAGATATAATTTGGTTTAGATTGCATTTCATGGAGCATCTTCATCACTGGTACTCCCAAAGAGGATGGAAAAACAGCTTCCATGCCATAAACTAGCAAATAGGGAGATGTCCCAATTGACTTCTTGGTAGTTAGTCTATTGTTGGCTGATAATTAAAAACTCCTAATTATCCCACATTAATCATCAATCCGGCCAAGTCCTCTTATTTCCAGAGTGTACATAGTATGTGGATGCTATAAATTCAGAGAGTAATGTTTCTTAAATTGTAGTATAGATCTTTAACACAAGAATAAATGGATGCATCTAATAAACTCCAATTATAATTATTAAGGGAAATATCAAAACCGAATCCTCTACTGAAATCAAATCCTACAGCAATTCAGATAACAATAGAATCCGCCGAGAGCACAATAACAATAACTTACCTCTTCTTAGCTGATTCAATCTAAATTATATTCAATCTCTATAAAGTAATTAAACTAGAAATGATATCAATTCTGAGAGTCCAATAGAAATAATCAAATTGTTACAGCTGATTAAATCAGCACGATTCACTGTCTAGATAATTTACTCAGTAATAAACATAACTCAAATCAAATGACAATGTTGTAAAGTATATAAAGAACATACACTCCTTCAATACAGGGAAGTGATAAACAGCAAATAAAGTAAACTCACAAAAACGGGAAAATTATCAAGCCAACCAAACATTATGAGAATCAGAAATATAACACAAGAAAGCAGTTAAATCCACTAGAGGGCGGGCCCTTAGCCACCAGCGAACACTACTGAGCTACTTCAGATAATGCGAGGGAACAAAAACTTCAATTATATATTAATCATCGAACTTAAGTATCGTTACAATATCATCTCATTCTCCAACAGCATGAATCTATAATTAAAATTACAATTTGGAAAATAAGAGAGACTCTTCTCCTTTCTTCCTACAATCACTTTCTTTTATAATCAGAAAGGGGTAAAGGGTAAATGGTAAATGCGATCCCTCAAGATCTCCTGATCCGGAGGGATTCACAAATGATTTCTAACTTCAAACACCTTTCTTATTTCGCACTGATCTCTCTGATTCGCCTTCAGCCTTGTCCGCAACCAATGTGTTCCTTCAGAGAGGCAATTTGTAGATGGCCCTTCCTTTCCTTCAGGCAATTTGCAGATGGCCCTGTAAACTTCAGGAGGATACAAAATGATGGGGCTATGAAACCAACATCCTAAACAATAGGGTAATTCTCTTAAAATAAGGTTGCTATAGGTGACAAAATGGGCTGCAACTGCTTTAAAATTTCTGTAATTAAATGGCTCCCTATCCTGCACACTACTAGTGGAGACCATCCACTTGAGTTTGGATGCAGCCAAAGAGCTTTATTGAATGGATTGAAAATATGATACTCCATTCTGTACAATCTCCTTATGAATAGGCCCTAGAATTTTATTCACCCCTTCCCTTGTCATCAGAGTCTTATGGTTGGCAAGCATTTGCAAAGGGTGCTTGGGTTCACTTCTTACCCAAAGATCTAATCCATGCTCTTGTCTTTGGAATGCGTTGTGAGCCTTAAACCATATAAGTTGATTGACTGTAAATGAGATAAAGGCATGGAATTGAACATCTCCCACAAAAGGGTTAGGGTTATTTTCCACCTCGTTCTCTAATACAAAATTGTGTAGGTAAAATTCAAAAAGCAGCCTTTGAACCTTTACACCATGTTGTTTGCAGAAATTTATAAAATCTTCAACTGTTTTTAATTCAATTGGTTTTCCAACTCTCATGGCTTTAATTTCAACAGCAAGTATCGTTCTAACAAAAGCAAGGCATAATTGGTGGCTGGAGCCTTGCATGCCAAGACATCTGTATATAATGAGCAAATGGTGTCTGTCTGAGCTATGACCCTATCTAATTTGAGCTTGATTCTCTCTATTTTCTCTTCTTCTTTTCTGTATTTGTCAAAATTCTCACTCTCTGTTGCATTCATTTCCTAGAGTTATCTCTGCAGCTCTTGATATCTCTGCTGGGAAATGGTTTCTTGTTCAAGCCATTCTAACACAATCCAAGCATGTGCGAATTCTTCCTGAAGATTTAGTATAATAGGGTCATTATGTGTCATGACATCTTTAGCTTTTAAGCTTGTCTGAGTGCTTATGCTATGAGAAAGGATGTTTTCTATCCTAATTTCCTTATTATGGGAGGTCCAAACCTCTGTCTCAGTAGCCATGCTACAAGAGGGTACATCCTCTATCTGAATAGCTACATCTACTAGAATTGCATGTTGTTCCTTTTGAGTGATAACTGGTTGAGTAGGTATGGGTTTGGTTTGGGTCCATGTAGCCCTTCCTTCATATAAATCTGTTTGTATAGTTGCATTTACTGTCTCTTGGGTATTTTCTGAAACCTTTCCTACTGTAATTCCTCTTATTTTTCTTCTGAGCCTTTTGACCGTTTTACTAAGTTTCTGTTGTTCTTTTCTTAGCTTTTTCAATTTGGCTCTACACTTTTTTAGAGGAGGGGTTGTTTTTCTTATAGTATCATTAATGGCTTCTACTTCTAAAGAGATTGGTTGCTCTCCCTGGCTCTGTTCTAATAATACCGTGTCTCCATATTGGTTATCGGTTTCCCAAATTATTTCTATCTTGGCTTCTTCTTCTTGGCCTATGTTTTTTGTGCTTAGGCCTACCTAGCTGGTTTCTACTGGAGGCAAGTCACCAGATTGGTTCTCTTCTTCTTGAATGGCCTCTGCATCTATTTCTACTTCACGGCTTACATCTTTTGAGGGAGATAGAATTCTAGTATGGCCATAATTCCTAGGAGATTGGTTTTCTCCTAAATTAATATTGAGTGGGCTTTCAGGCTACTTGTAATCATTCATGTTGGCCAGGACTTGGGCCAATTCAAAATCGTGCAAAAAATCACCTTGGGGACTCATGTTTGGTGTTGTGGGAAGTCCCAATTTGTTTCTTTGTTCATCTCCAGAATGCCCTGTTCCTTCCTCATGGTCTGATTCAGGGTTATCCTGTCCTTCTAACTCTAGATGCAAGTATTGATCACTTATTGGGTTGGATAATTCTATAGGTTGACTAGCACTGCCTTGAGGATTTACAAACCCTCCTTGTTTTGACCTCAACCTTGTGGGTCGTCTGCGCTTGTGAGGTATAGTCACTGAAAGGGAAATCCTCTTTCTTTTTGGCATAGGGTTAGGTGTTGGCAGGGTTATACCTCCTTTGAGGGCTAATATTAGATCATCGCAACTTGATTGTTGTTGGGTGAGGTTATAGCTAACTATTAGCCTAATCATAATGGTGGCTTACTACAGTTTCTATGTGTTAGGACCATCTTAGCCTCTTGGTAGTGTCATGCAGTAAAGAATTCAACAATTGTTATAGACATATTTGAGCACATCAACCCCAAATTTATATGTCAATAAACTAGGGCTCATCAACCCATAAATGAGTTGTTTCATACCCTAAAGAAACATAGTCATCTGAATACATCATTCCCCAAAAGTTCCAACTAAGAAACCATCTAGAAATGGCCTAAATTAAACCATACTGACTGCTCCATTAGCAAAGTGTGATGCATACTAAGTGGTACACTGCCAGGGTGTGATGCATGCTGATTAGGCCTTCTATAGGGTGTGATGGGCGAGGATGGACAAATGGCCGAGACAGTTTGCTAGGTGGTTGCTCATGGAATCTTCTAGAAACTTCTCCTGTGCCACTTGCCTCTCTGAATCCACCCAAGGATGAATAAGGGATATAAGAAATCTCCAAATGGAACGAATTGTAATAAGTGGAATGACACTAATCAAACCCCATGGATGACTCACACCCTTTCACACATCTATAAATGGATCTCCAATTCAAGAGATCTGGAGGCTGGAATATGGTGAATTGCAAGGAAGTACTAATAGTTTGTAATTGAGGAAATAACATTGTATTGTTGGAGTGATCTTGCTATTTCATGAGGTGAAGAGGATTGAAGCTGGGAGGATGATGCTGGATCAAACAAGTGGGTTGTAATTCTCCCTTCTATTAATAAAGTTCTTCAAGTTTTCTTCCATATGATTGTGCAATTGTGAATGTTATCATTTGTGAATGCTATCAATTTTTCATTATATATCTGATTATGTAATGTTTATGCTGTAATAGATCACAATGCTTTGATAGTTCTTTGTTCATGTACTTGTGCAAGTACTCTCCAAGCATGTTAAGCATGGGGAGGAGTTGCAGGCTCTATCAAAGGGGAAAGAGAGCAAGTAAGGGATTAAGAAGAAGTTCCAGGTTGGTTCTATTATCTTTCTCTTATCTGTTACACATAGAAGAAATCGTTGAATTGCTTTAAACTGTTGTTTCTAGGGTAGCTGCCAAACCTAGAGGGCTATCATTGTTTAGGAATACTAGATTTCTGACAAACAACAATGCAGGTAAATTAATAGAGCACTTTCATTTTAGAACTGCTAAAAGTTTGAGTTGACGTAGCCTTACCACATCTTTACACCCGTCGCAGGTAATGTAGTTTTGGACGATTCATGCTAATTCTTCCCATGGTTCTCCAAGAGATGATGGCTGAACACCTTTGCCCTTCTCGATTAGCTCTTGTCCTTCATCCCTAAAAGCCTTGATAGCATCATGCAGTTTCAATCGCTTACCAGCCCATACTGGTCCTTCTACTAGTAACCCAGACACTTCTATAATCACAGTGTCCGATATAGTGATTTGCCTGCCTCTTACCATGGATTGTCCATTCTGTAGATTCCGTAAGAATTCGATGGCAATTTCTTCATTGGGTGGTTGAAATCTTGTTAAGTATGCTATCCATCCTTCTTGAGATAAAATTTCCATGGCTTCATCAGAGACAGCCAGTATTTGATGTCTCAACGTACTATTCTTCCTCCCATAATGTTTGAATTTTGCAAACGATAAGTGTAGCAGGGAAAGCACAACAACGAGTAGAGATAAGTGATGGAACAACAAATGGTTGTAATATCTCTATCAGGTGATACTTTATAAACATAAATACCTTTATTGAGGGTTGTCATACCACATGTCTATGATCATGGAATGTCATATCATTCTGCAAAATCCAATGAAAATATGACAGCACATGCATAAGTACACTAGAGATCCCCACCCCCATTCAAAATAATAGGTCGCTTGTGACTGAATGAATGAAAGGGTAACGCGTTGGTAGCAAAGTATAGGGGTGATGGATTGGCAAGGTATGCATATTAATGAAAGGATCATAAAGGATATTGGAGTAGTGAAATCAAGACGTGTACCGAGAACTATCAATAAGTGATAGGCTTCCATGATGTGATATGATAAGGAAAAAGGGACAACATACATAGGAAATAATACTTTACTGTCATTATTCCACTTAAAACCATTGTGATTGATTTAGAAAAAAGATTATTCATGAATAAAGGTTCAAGGTACGTTAGGGACATAATCTCTTTGTAGAAAAGATAAAAACATAAGAAGAGTGTATTATAATGATTATTGATGTAAATTAAAGCTTCAATACCATCAGCAGAGCTTCTGTTGCCTGTAAGCATTCATAGCCTCGACAGAGTTTCTTTCTAACCCTTGGGAACCATGGTCCTCTATGTATATTTGGGGAAGTGCCTTATGATGTCCATAATAGATACCAATGTGTTGGCATGGTAACCAGGTGATCACATTACCATTCATAGGGAAGTAGCGAAAGTGGTTAGGCATGCTCGTGATGAGACCTTCTATTTCCAAAGACTTTGTTTCTTTATGCATCCATTGGATCATATCCCTAGTGTGGTGGCCATAGTGGGAATGCCACTTCGCTCCTGCCTTATGATCATGGTAGGTTGGCTCGTGATGGGACCCCCTATCCTCCATCTGTGGAAAAAAATCATAAAACTATTAACGAACATATATATCGATATATATATATATATATATATATATATTATATATATATATATATATATATATATATATATATATATATATATATATATATATATATATATATAGATATATTATATTTTTTTTTTATTGTCCCCATTTTATACATAGAGGGTGTCTTATCACTCATTAAGAGTAGGGATGGCGGAAGAAGTTTGAACATATCAATATATAAGAAAAATATACCCATAATCTTCTTGATAATACACAGAGAGAGTTATACAGGAAAGGGGGAACCAACATGGTACAGATAATCAATTAGTTTGGTTTATAGTGGAAATGAGGACAGTGAAGTGATATAGATAATTGTGTCCTTTTCTTTTTCGATCATCACAAAGAAATCTTGTTAAAGATGATAGTATTCAACATATTTTCCTATTCCACTAGACTCCATACTTGTTGTCCTTAAATATGTATTGTAGTTTCCATAAAGAGTGAACTGGGATGGTCTCGGGATGATTATGCAAGGAAGAGAAAGAGGATGTTCTCAAAAATATTCACAAAGCGTTGTTCCTTTAAGGGAATAGCAAAATAAAAATCCACACAAAAGTGTTGTTCCTTATAGGGAACAATAGTTGTTCCCTGTAAGGAACAGCAAAGAAAAATCACAAAAAATGTGTTGTTCCTTATTGGGAACAACAGTTGTTCCCTATAGGGAACAACAAAGAAAATAGACACAAAACAATGTTGTTCCCTGTAGGGAACAACAAGGGGAATAAATACAAAAATTCTTGTTTCCTATAGGGAACATCAAGGGAAATACATGCTAAAATTGTTGTTCCTTAAAGGGAACAGAAATTGTTCCCTATAGGGAACAACAAAGAAAATACACATGAAAATTGTTGTTCCCTATAGGGAACAACAAAGAAAAATACTCGCGAAAATTGGTGTTCCCTGTAGGGAAAAAAAAAGCAAAATGGACGCAAAAAATGTTGTTCCTTATAGGCAATAGCAGTTGTTCCCTGAGGGAACAACAAGAGAAAATGCATGCAAAAATTGTTGTTCCTTATAGGGAACAACAGCTGTTCCCAACAGCAATTTTTGTGTGAAATTTTCCTTACTATTCCTTATAGGGAGCAACAGTTGTTCCCTGTAGGGAATAGCAAGGAAAAATTCACACGAAAATTGTTGTTCCCTGTAGGGAACAACAGTTGTTCCCCAAAGGGAAGAGCATGGGAAAATTCACACGAAAAGTATTGTTCCTTATAGGGAACAATAGTTGTTCCCTATAAGGAACAACAAAGGAAAATACATACAAAAGAATGTTGTTCCCTAGAGGGAACAACAGTTGTTCATTGTAGGGAACAACAAAGGAAGAATAGAGAAAAAAAACTAATATACAATCTACTATCCAAGAAAATCTAATCAAATAGCAAGAAAACAGAAAGGCAAATTTATATACAGGTTTGAACAAATAAATTCTTCATTGGAGTGGTGCTATTGAAGGGTTTCCTTCTTCATAAACAATTTGTCTTGTGGAATCTTCCCGTAACTGTTGGCAAAAGGATTCCCTTGTAAGTGGTTTGCAATAGAGGCATACTCGATGTCCATTTTCTTTAAAAGAGTATCTGGACCCATCAATGGTGGCTAATGTAAAGGTGACATTGTCGTGCACCTCTTGTATCTCATAGGGGCCTAACCATCTGGTTTGGAGTTTGCCTGGGAAATCCTGGAACCTAGAATCATACAGAAGTTCCTAATCACCTTCATGGAAGATATTTTTCTTGATGAGGGCATCATGCCATTTTGCTCTTTGTTTTTGGATTAGTGCAGTATGTTGAAGAGTTGATAGCCAGATTTCATCCAATCCATTAATTTGATGTAGTCTGTTAATCTATGCTTCATTTAGATCCAAGCCTACTTCTTGGGCTATCCTCAATGTTTGAATTTCAAATTCTATTAGGAAGATAGGTTGTTTTTCAAGCACTAGCTAATATGGGGAGTATCCTGTGGTATTCCCCCAAGTCGTACGATATGCACATAGGGCTTCTAGCCATCGAGTAGCCCAGTCACGTCTATGTGAGGTGACTATCTTTGTTAGTATAGCCTCGATTACTTTGTTGGTACTTTCTACCCAGCCATTTTCCTACGGGTGGTATGGAGATGTGATTTTGCACGTAATATGATGTTTTTTTAATGTAGCATGAATATTATGGCTTATAAAAAGTGGCCCTCCATCTGTGATTATTTCTCTAGGCAAGCCATACCGCATGAAAATTTGGAAAAGAAAGTGGATTATTGTGTCCTCCATTGTCCTTGGTAATGCTTCTGCCTCCACCCATTTAGTCACATATTTTGTTGCAACCAGTATATATGTCTTTTGATTAGATGATGGGTTTATTGGACCAATGAAATCTAACACCCAACATCCAAAAGGTTCAATAACTAACTATGGATGCAGGGGCATCTTGTCAGAATGGCCACAACGGCCCATTCTTTGGAAGCTATGGCATCCATGGACAAACTTCTTGGCATACTTAAAAATGGTGGGCCAATAATAGCCCATCTGTAAGACTTTATGCTACAAAATGTCCACCCCAAGGGCCATTCTGTCAAGCTCTTAAGATGTCACAGATTTTGTCTTCCTTGACGCACCTTTAGATATGCATATCGGCTCCTGTGTGAAATAGGTATTCTCCGGTCTAGGAGAACCGAGTGTTGTGTTGTATTATTAGTTTTCTTTCATTAAGCATTAGGTGCTTGGGTAATTTTCCCACTGCTAGGTAATTCGTGACATCTGTGTAACACTGTGTTTTCATGGTTAGAGCAAATAGGTGCTCGTCAGGAAATTGGTCTTCTACTGTTGCCGAATCGTCTATCTTTGGCACACATGAGATGAAGTCTGGCACCGAATTTTCCTTTCCTGGTCGATTCTTGATTGTTATGTCAAATTCCTACAAAAGTATTAACCATCGTGTCACTCTTCCATTCATAACAGGCTTATTAGCTAGATATTTGATAGCAGAGTGATCAGTATACAAAACCACAGGGTATCCTGTTATATAGTGTCTGAATTTGTTAATAACATAGATTACAACTAGAAATTCTTTCTCGGTCATGGTGTAATTCAACTTAGCAAGAGTTAAATTCTTTCTAATGTAGTATATTGCATAAGGTTTCTTATCTTCCTCTTGGCTGAGAACTGCTCCAATGGTTGTAACTGATGCATCAGATGAAATCTGAAACGGTAAATCCCAATTCGGGCCCCATATACTGGGGCTATTGATACTAGCTGTTTTAACTCTTCAAAGGAAATTTCACATTTGTCAGTCCATAAAAAATCGATATTTCTTGTCAAAGCATATATAATGGTGCAACAATTTGGGAGAAGTTATTTATAAATCTTCTATAATATCTAGAAAATCCCAAAAAACTATGTACCTCAATTTGTGTGCAGGGGGTAGGTATTAAGAGGATTATCTGAATTTTTGCTGGATCTACCTGAATTCCAGCTACCAAGATGTAGTGACCCAGGATGAGGCCCTTGTTAATCATCATGTGGAATTTCTCGTGGCTTACGCAAAGCTTGGTAGCAATGTATCTTTGCAGGAATTTCTCCAACGTATGTAATTCCGACTCGAAGTCATCTACATAGGGTGTAAAATTCCCATGTACACCTTGAGTCCCTCGTTTATCAAGTATGAAAAAATGCTAAGTATGGCTCTCTGGAATGTGGCAGGTGCATTGCACAATCTGAAAGGTAATACCCTGTAAGCAAACGTCCCCCAGGGGTAGGTGAAGGTAGTGTTATCCTAGTATTCAGGGGAAATTTGGATTTGGTTATCTCCGCTGAAGTCATCTAGGAAAGAGAAGAATGTTTTACCTGCCTATTTGTCTAAAACTTGGTCGATTAACGGGAGAGGAAAATGATCCTTTTGGGTTTCTTTATTAAGCTCTCTATAATTGACACATATACGCCATTTCCCATTATTTTTAGGAACCACAACTAATGGAGAAACCCATTTGCTATCAAATATAGGATAGATGAAATTTACATCTAATAGTTTTTGTATTTCATCTTTAACAACATCTTTTAGGTGAGGGTTTAACCTTCGTTTAGGTTTTTGAATGGGTCTCGCATCTTTCTCAGTATAGATGTGGTGCATACATAATTGGGGATCAATCCCTTTCATATCTAGGTAATCCCAAGCGAAAGCCTCTTTATATTTTCTAAGGAGTTGAACAAGCCTCTGCTACTAGTCATCAATCAGGTTTTTATTAATGTTTAGGAATTTCCCTAGCTCAATTTCAATGGGTTTGCTGTTATAAATAGTTGTTGTTGGTATTGTTTGTTCATTGATATCTTTTAAGGGATCTTCTTCAATTTTGCTATCCAGGGCTTCTTCAATCATGTGACATTTTAGATTAGATACGACATCTAGGTGGTTAATGTAAGCATTAATAATGTCATCTTCTGTTTTATTCTTAAATTCAAGAGCATCTGCTACAATTAGCAGTGATCGAATGTTTTCAATTAAATATGTTACAAGTTGATTTCTAGTTTTTATTATTGTTAGGCTTGGTTGAGCTGGAGGATATAAAGCTATATTCTTCACATTACTTCCTCTTGCTATAGTCATACTGCCTATTCAACAGCTTATATAAGCATCTGTAGTCGCTAGCCAAGGTCTTCTTAGAATTAGGGTATGTCCATCTAGCAGGTTTATAGGATTAATAATTAAGAAATCTGCTGGGTATTCCCAAGAATCTATAGACACCATTACATCTTGTAATGTCCCTTCTAGTTTGACAACCGATCGGTCAGCAAGTTCCAACAAGGTCGTAGTTGGATCTAAGGCTGTGATGCCAAGTCTTTGACAGGATGTTGTTGTGAGAATATTAATGGTTGCTCCTAGATCAACTAATGCATTGGGAAAGGAACATCCATTTATTTGTACTATGACTATAGGGTTTTCTAGGTCCTCATATTTCACCAATTTTTCTCTGCCTGATAATAAATCAGACAAAGTTCTGACTACGTGGACAGTTGGTGTTGTTTTTATTTTCCTCTTAGGCTTTTTAGTACACAATTCCTTAATAGTTTTTGCATAAATTGGAATGTCCTGAATAGCCTAGAGTAGGGGTATTTTTACACAAAGATTTTTTAATTCTCCTAAAATATCGAAATCAGGATATTCTATTGGGTGAGGTATAATCAACCTTTCTGGGAATGGTGGAGAAGATGTAATATTTTGATCGTGTCTTTTCTGTTTAACTGTATTCTCCATTTGAGGTGTTTTTTCTATAGGTAATGGTTCTTCTAATTGTATATTTTTATCCCCCTCTGACTCAATTATCCGTCCATACCTCAATTTGAGTTCATTACACTCTCTCAACTTAGTTTCTAGCTCCAGTCCTTCAATAATTTGTACCGATTGGACTGGTCTATTGTTGGGATTCAGGTTGGGCTGGGCTTGGAGATGTGGTTGTAGATTGGGTTGAGGGTTCTGCTGCAATGTGTAAGGTGCTAGTAATGTAGGTTGAGGCAAGGGGATTGTTCCTGATAGCTGGTTTGTAGGTCTTTTCTAGCTTGACTGCTAGTTCTGGTTTTGGGAAGTTGAGGGTGGCCATTGGGATGGATATGTATTGTTCTACCAGAATGATGGTAAGTAAGAGGAATTTGGCCAATTATTGTTTTGATTTGATTGATTGGACCAAGGTGGCATAGAGAATGGTTGTTGTGATGAATTAGGAAAAGGTGGTTGGTTCTGCCATGTAGCTCCTATGTATTGTTAAGAATTATATTGCAAGGGTTGAAAAAATAAAGATGGGTTGTTAGGCATACTTGTTTGTTGTGTTTTCCATTGGTGATGCTGATTTAACAGGTAGACTGGTTCCATTTCTTCCTCTGCCTCTTTGAAGACTGCTTTTAACCTTGGGAGTGATGGGAAATTTTTTGTGGCATGATCTTTAGTGCATATGGAACAGGTTTGTATCATATCCAGTGGGCATTCTTTATGACTATGCTTCTTCCTACATAGAGGGTAAAAGATCACCCGGTTATCTGCTTTGGCCTGCTTCTGCTTGGCTTGCATGATGTCTAATTGTGTTGTCAAATTTCCCAAGATATTTGTTTTGAAATCCTCTAGAAGATTGCCAATTTTTGCACCAGTAATGCTTCAGCCAGAGTTTTTATTGTCCCTAGTGGTCATATCACATTCTACTAGTTTCAATCTTGTACTGCCTCTTGAGCACCTGATACAAAAATTAATAATGTTAGCATAGTCTTCTTGATATATATCACCTTTATCCATAATATTTAATGTCTCTATCCATAAGTATTTCATCCCCTCAATCATTGTAGTTTTTAGCACATTATCATGCAAAGGTAGAGTTGTATCTGGAGACCTTTGGAGGTTATATTGAAAACGATCCACATACTCTTCAAATGTTTCACTAGGTCTTTCTACCATTTCGAATATTTATTCTTTTAGTTCCCTAAATACGCAATAATCTTGATATTTTTTAAGGAAAGCAGTTTTCATTTGGTCCCAATCATTTATGGTGCCCCCACCTAGTCCCATAAACCAACACAGGGCTGCTCCTTTTAGCATAGAGGGAAAAAACTTCAATTTCTGGGGATTGGTGGTGTAATCATAACCCCAACATAATACATCAAATTCAAACAAAAATGCATCTGGATCTTAAGGTGGGAATATTTTGTACATGGATAGCTTTCATGGGTGCATTGACAGCCATGCCAACGATAGGATACTGTATTGTAAAGGTCTTGGGTGCTTGTGGATTATTGGCCATTTGATCAAAGATATGTTAGTACCCTTCCGGGATCTCTGGAGCTAGAGTGTTATCCGTAGGATGTCTAAAAGGGGTGGGAATGATCTTAACAACACTCCCTTGATTTGTGACACTGGGTGTCCTCTGCTCAATTACTACTCAAGGGGATCTTGGTTCCTCTATTTCCCCTGTTTCTCCTCCTCCTTCACGAATATTGCAAGAATTCCCTTCTTGTGAGGGAATTGGGGGAAAATTTTCAATGTCTTGAAAACTCTGCTTAGTCCATTCTATTTTACTGTGGACATTAGTGTAGGCTACAAATGGTGAGCCTATGGCACGGAGGAAGACAATAGGTTTTCTAGAAGAAATGGTTTGGGGACCTACTGATGGCTGAGATTCAACTTTTCTTAAGATGTCGTCGATAAAATTTGATTGTCCAAGGGTCACCGGTCCCTTAGATTTTTCAGGTTTGGGATGTGGAATTGGATTGTTTTCTGGTCTTTTCTTCTTAGTCATTCATGCAAAAAATTCAAATGTTTATTTCTACCTTAAGTTCCTACCAATTCTGCTGGAAAGCGGGAGAGGGAGAAGGCATTTTACTTGCTATGTACACAAGTTCTTACCTTCCATTTTTAATACCCAATTCTCTCTCAAAAGACAAGCATCAAACACCTACTTCACTTTTCTGTAATTGTGTTGAAAAGTGGGTGGAGGAGCAAGCACTTTACTTGATCATTACTTAGGTTCTTACCTTTCATTTTCAATACCCAATTCTTCATCAACAATAATTATCAGATATACATCACTCTTTGTAAAATGGCTACACTCTCCCTGGAAATGGTGCCAAAATGTTGGTTGATAAAAGGTGCCTTTTAAAACTCCTAATTATCCCACATTAATCATCAACCCGGGCAAGTCCTCTTATTTCAAGAGGATACACAATATGTGGCTACTATAAATTCAGAGAGTAATGTTTCTTAAATTGTAGTATAGATCTTTGACACAAGAAGAAATGGATGCATCTAATAAACTCCAAGTGCAATTATTAAATGAAATATAAAAACTCAATCATCTATTGAAATCAAATCCTATAACAATTCAAATAACAACAGCATCAGCCTAGAGCACAGTAACAATAACTCACCTCTTCTTAGTTGATTCAATCTAAATTATATTCAATCTCTATAAAGTAATCAAACTAGAAATGATATCAATTCTGAGAGTCCAATAGCAATAATCAAAATCTTACAGCTGATTAAATCAACGCGGTTCACTATGTAGATAATTTACTCTGTAATAAACATAGCTCAAATCAAATGATAGCACTGTAAAGCATATAAAGAACATACACTCCTTCAATACAGGAAAGTGATAAACAACAAATAAAGTAAACTCACAGAAACAGGAAAATTATCAAGCCAACCAAACTTTATGAGAATCAGAAATATAACACAAGAAGGTAGTTAAATCCACCAGAGGCCAGGCCCTTAGCCACCATTGAACACTGTCGAGCTACTTTAAATAATGTGAGGAAGCAACAACTTCAATTATATATTAATCATAAAAATTAAGTATTGTTACAATATCGTCACGTTCCCCAACAGCGTGAGTCTGTAATTAAAATTACAATTTGGAAAATAACAGAGATTCCTCTCCTTTCTTCCTACAATCACTTTCTTTTATAATCAGAAAGGGGTAAAGGGTAAATGGTAAATGCGATCCCTTAGGATCTCCTGATCCTAAGGGATTCATACCGATTGCTAACTTCAAACACCTTTCCTATTTCACGCTAATCCCTCTGATTCACCCTCAGCCTTGTCTGCAACCGACGCATTCCTTCTTTTGTTTGTCAGATTTTGTTGTTCCATTGTTGGGGAATAGAAATTGTTCCTTTTGTCACTTTCCTGCATAAATAAGGGTAAAAGTTAGTTAAATCATAACTGCAAATAATTCATCTATTTCTTGCCATAATTCCTCAATATATCAATGCATTAAGATATGAAAAAGATAAGAATCAAGGAAAACGATGATGAAATTAATAGTAAATACATACCCATTTCGTAACTCAACATCTGTCAACCCATAAGGCTTTGACTAACTTCTTGTTCCATGTTTTCTTATTATCTTCCAGTAACTTCTTAATAATGTCCACTAGGCCTTTGTTTAAAGATTCTGCCAGTCCATTTCTTTGAGGGTAGTAAGTTGTAGAATGACCTAGGGTGATGTGATACTTATTGCAGAATTCTATCATTTGTTTGGATTTAAAATTTGTTGCATTATCAATAATGAGCTTAGTGGGGCATCCAAATCTAGATAGAATGTTGGCTTCAATGAATTTAATGATAACGGTATCTGTGGCTTTCCTTGAAGGTATGGCCTCTATCCATTTTGTGAAATAGTCTGTGGCTGTGAGGATCCACTTATGTTGGGCAGAGGAGGGTGGGTGAATTTCACCAATGAAGTCTAAACCCCATTGTTTAAAAGGTACTTCAGCAGTGATTTGTTTAAGGGGTAATGGTAGATGTTTTCTTTTTTCCTTCAAAAATTTGACACTTGTGACAAGAGGTCACAAATCTCTTGACATCAAAGAATAAAGTTGGCCAGTAGAAACCTGCCAATAGAGGTGTCCACCATAGTCACCTGCATGAATGTCTTGTAGAACTTTGTCAACCTCATATTTTATCAAACAGTTAAGGAGAATCCCTTCATGATCTTTCCAAAACAAAGAATTATCAAGTATACCAAATTTCAAGGATTTCATTTTTAAAAACCTACCTTTGATTCTAGATAGTTTAGGAGGATTTTGTAAGTTTAGCAAAATGTAAATGATATCACCATACCATGGTGATTCACCAAAGGCTTGACTGATCAGTGGAGTCGCCATCACCTCTCCTTCATGTAGTGCAGCAATAAAGTTTATGTCTAAGGCCTAACATTTTGACTCAGCCATAAGTTTGGCTAAGCCTTGGCCCTTGATTAACTTTGTGGGTTTGATCTCTATATCATACTCTAAGATAGTAGCAATCCATTTTCCCCTTTTCCCTTCAGGACCTTCCTGAGTTAAGATGTCTTTGACTACAGAATTGGGAATATAGGCTACTATATGGGAATACAAAATATATACCATAAAATCTTTGATAGCTTTGACTAAAGCCAATGCTTGTTTCTTCATTATGTTGTATTTTAAGGGAGGTTCTCTCAAGGCTTTTCTAAAGAAAGAAATGGGTTTTTCATATCCTTGGTCATTTTTCTACAGTAAAACTGTAGCTATTGTATGCTCAGAAGCAAAGGAAAACAAAATGAAGTCCATATAAAATTTGGGACTAACTAATACCAAGGTTTTTTTCAAGGCTAGCTTGATGTCTTCAAATGATTTCTTAGCTTCGATAGTCCAACTTAAGGTTGAATCTTTTTTCAACATGTTATTTAGTGCCCTAATTAACTCTCCTAGGTTAGAAATAGATCTTCTAAGCAAGTTAATCTTTCCTAAAAAGGCTTGTAGTTATCTGATATTCCTAGGGTGTTGTATCAGCAAGATGACTTCAATTCTTGCAGGATATATTCTTATGCCATCTTTAGAAATGATGTGCCCTAACAATTTCCCTTCTTCCAATCCAAATAAATATTTCTTGGGGTTCAAGGAGATGCCATACTTTCTGCATTTTGTTAAGACCTACCTTAGATGATCTAGATGTTGATTGTCTGATTTTGAGAAAACGGTAATATCATCAAGATATATCACAAGGAAATCATGGATTTCTTTGGCAAAGGCTATATCCATAGCCCTCTGGAAAGTGGCTCCTGTATTCATTAGCCTGAAAGGCATTTTTTCATACATGAAGGTGCCCCAAGGAGTGGTAAAAGAAGTCTTGGGTTGGTCGTCAGGGTGAACCAAAATTTGATTGTAACCAGAAAACCCATCCAGTAATGAGATTCTGGTAGACCCAACTACCCTTTTTAAGATGTGGTCCATTTTGGGAAGAGGGTAATTTTCTTTAAGTCATGCTTTATTTATGTTTTTGATATCTACACAAAGTTTGATCTCACTAGTTTTCTTCCTTGTTAGGACCAAGTTTGAGACCCATTCAGAAAACCTTATTGGTGCAATTATCTTGGCATTATACATTCTCTTAATTTCTTTTTCTATTGAAGGTAATAAGACATGATTAATTCTCCTAAGATTTTGTTTGAAAGGTTTTTTATTTTCTTTGACAGGAATTGTGTGTTGGATGATGCTAGTGTCAAAGGATTTAAGGTCCTCATAGCTCCAAGCAAAGACATCCTGAAATTCTTTCAAAAACTCAATGTATTTCACCTTTTCTATTGAAGGGAGTGACTTTGACAGTTTGATTAGCTTGGGATTGTCTTTAGTGCCTATGTTACACTCTTCAATATCATATTTTAATGGTTCCATTTTAGGCTTCCTATGAACATTATTTGAATCGAATAAGTCTTCCAGTGGGGTTAAACCTTTTGGTAATAAATTATCCTTGAGATTAATTACTTCGCTTTCTTCATTAATTGTTTCATCAATCTCAACCTGTTCTATGTTGTCTATATCCGACCTTGTGAATTTAGTGGGATTAAAATTCTCTACTTCATTACCTTCTAGCTCATTTATTATTACTTCATCCCTAAAGTTAAGATCTATGGATGTATCAGTGTCTATATTACTATGTGCAAATTCTTCTTCTAAAGTTAAGAAGTTGTTTATCTATCTATCATTTTAAAATACTTGCCAGTTCTGCACATTATCTAGGATTGAAGGTCTTTCCCTGACCTCAGCTGTGTATAGATGGTTAGGTTGGAAGGGTAACCTACAAGTACTACCAAACATTTCTAAACTATGGGCTTGCATATTGTGCTTCCTAGGAACAACTGCAAGTTGTGTTTCTAGAAACGTATTGAGTATTTCTACAATGTTTCCTCTATAATAACATAATCTAGTGTCTTTAGTCATATATACACCCTTAATTTGACTTACAACTATCTCTGTGTCTCCTACGACTGAAACTATTTGAGCACCTAAATTCCTAACTACCTTGAGACCTAGAATCAAAGCCTCATACTCGGCCATATTATTGGTACATCTAAAATTTTACCTATAGACATGGCCTTTTGAGTGATTGTTTTCTAAATTATATAAACATACTCCTGCTCCTACTCCTAACTTATTTACAGAGCCATCAAATTGTAAATGCCATACGATTTCATATACATAGTTCTCATCATCAATATCCCATTTATTTTTATTTCTGGCAACTTGATTACTTTCTTCATTGCACAATTCTGAAGTTTCTTTATATTCATTAACAGTGGGAACTGCAATTTCTTTTGGTTTTGCAACAACACTATTAGGAGTTTCGTTTTCTATTTGATTAGTGTTGAACATAATAAAAGAGTCTACATCAGAATGCATGGAGTAGATGGGATAGTTTTGAGGTCTATCTTGGATGCTTACCATGTATTTCATGAAAGTTTCTCTATACAGTTTCTTGGGTTGTCCAAACACAAAAATTGTGGCATATGACATATCAAGTTGGAGGGATCCTTGAAGCTTGGCTCCCCAAGATCTGGATAACAACATGCCATATTTTGGTGGGATATCAGCCACTACAATGTCCATGAGGATGCTATTGGCAGGATATTAGACTAAAGTAATACACAAATATTTGATTAACCCTAGACATTATACTTGACTTGAATCAAAGGAGAACAAGTCCTTATAAGGTCTAGTAATGTCTAGTTTCAATTTTTCCATTACTAATTTTGGCATTAGGTTGTGAGAAACCCTAGAATCTAACATGGCATTGTGTAGTATTTTTTCATGAATATTAAGGCTAATGTAAAAAAGGCAAACTCCTCCTTCTTACGGTTTTCCATTAACATCTAGTCCAAATATTAATTTTGGTTTATCATCAAACAAGTTAACTGAGTATTTGTTTTCAGTAATGTTTAGGGTCTTATTTACCTGTGATTTTGTAAGTTTCATTTTTAACTACTTCAGTCAAAGGGACTGAAATTTTCAGCTTGGATATCTCTGCTCCCAAATTGAATGATGAGGAAGGGTTGTAGACCTTTGAAATAGGGTTTTGAGTGGAATTATCTTCCTTTTGTTTACTTGGGATTTCCTTATGAGGAATTTTCAAATCTAGTATTATAGGTGTTTTTCTCTGGTTCTTTAAGTGGAACTGATGTGGATGGTGGCTCAACAGAGGGTTGGATGGAAGTTATTTCTTCAATGATGGGACTAGGGGGATTTTGGTTTGGTCTAGGGAGGATTTGAAGTACCTCTAAAATAGGAACTTTATTTGTCATTTTGGGTTGATTTTCCATTGATTTCTTAGTTTGGTCAAGAGGACCAGCATTATTTTTACTTCTCTAGTTATATTGTTTGTGCACTTCAAATATGGCAGATTCATATCCCTATTTATAATAAACCGACTCTCCAGACTGGGTTTTCAGTTGTTGTAACATATGCAATTCTTCCTCATCCTGGGAGAGGAATACAGGGTTTTGATCAAATATTCCCATTAGATTGATTTGGGTATCTTGTCCTGGATCATCAAGATCAGATGATTCTACATAGTTTTCTTGAAAATGGGGCCTAACATTTTGATCAGGTCCATTCTTTTCTATGTTTTGGTTTTGATTTTGGTTTTTTCTAAAATTAGCATTCCTAACTAGGGGTGCTTGTTGATTATCCCATGTTTTTCTATCTAGGTTGTCAAGTCTATCCATGATTCGTTCGACAGTTTTGGCCAAAAGATCTACTTTACCATTAGATGTTGAAGCTTCATCAGCAAATCCTACTCTCCTTCCTAATTTTTCTTGGGCTTTTTTGGATAAAAGATTAGCCTCTACTTTTACTGCATTGGTTTGGCTTGCTCTAGGGTTGCAGACTCTCTTTCCCTAAGTTGGTATGCCATATCTGGATCAAAACCATCAGGGAACTTCATCATTGCGAGATTAGGAGGAGGCTTAAGGTTGGTCGGGGTGGCATTGTAAGTGCTATTAAAATTGGTGCAGTTTTCTTGAACTGATTCTTTAGGACCTTCCCTAATGTTCTCATACTCATAAAGTATCTACAATGGGTTTTTCTTCCTCTCCCATCTATTGATGAACATCCTATGAAAGTTTGTCATATCTGCAATACTGCTAGCAGCTAAGTTTCTAAACCAGGTTCTAACTTCCCTAGCTAATGTCTGGGAAAAACGCCTCATTCTTACATCTACATCATCTATCTCATGTAACTCAAAATAATCATTCATTCTATTAACATGTTGCTAATAAGTGTATAGGCTTGTAGCATCAAATAGTTGAATTTTGCTTTGATAGTCCTGAGGTAAGTCATGTAACTGACCAGGTAACACCAAAGGGGCATATCTATTGGCCATCACTAAAGCCTTGGCTTGGATAGGGGATAAGGGAAGATTAGTTTGGGTTGAGGTGGAGATGGATGAGCTAGCAATGCTTACAGTTGAAAATGGAAGAGTGCTAATTGCAACTAGAGTATTAACAGTGGAATTTGGAATATCTACAAATGAAACTGAAATATTAACAATGGATGAAGGGGTTTATATAATGGAAATTGGGATAAAAGGGACAGTTGTGTGTAAAGGGGAGATGGAAGTATCTATAAGTGAACTCGAAGGGCTGATGGGTGAAGTGGGAGTGTCTATAGGTGGAAACATGATTCTAGGTTGTATTGGGAGTTATGGAATAAATGGGCTAGTGGAATGAACTGTAGTAGAAATAATAGATGGTATGGTATTGATGGAAGGGGTATTAATAATGTTGGAGGATTGAGTAGAAATTTAAGCAATTAGAGCAGTATTAATGGATGATAGTGGAGTGTTCAGAATATATTCATCAATTAATCTATTAGCTCTTTGAACTTCAAGGTCTGCAATAAAATCAGGATCTAGAATAGTTTCATTAAGAACACTTTCAAATTTTGTTCTAAATAATGAGAGACCAAATTGCACATCAAAAGGTAAATCTTCTAAAAACAACCACTCATTAGCACATGAATTAGCTTTAACTAATGGTGTTTTATCAGCTGAACTCTCTTCTTTTTTGGATTTTCTTATAATTCTGTTTGGATCATCCACAATAACCATAGGGTTTGGGTGCAGGTTGGCCCTGGTATAATGAGTTTTCCTGGTAGCCAGAATTATAACTTTTTAAATGATTTTTTATTTTATATTTTAAAAAATCTGTAACAACTGACTTTAAGATTTCCTTAAAGTTTTAGGAGACTGAGGCTTGCATCCCCAGTATGGTCACCACTATGTTATCACTCAAAACTTTTCCTTAGAAGTTTTGGAAGAAGAGAAGGCTTCGAGGTAACTACATACCAACTTTTAAGCATAGGCTCTAGCCAACCTATGTTTCAGAGAGGGCTTTCTCTATATAATTTAGCTATGTTTGCTTAGATATTAGACTAGCTCTAGAGTTAATGGGAGTGTTGGATTTGTATGAAGATTTGGTGGTGGAATCCTTAAAACAAGTATATAGGTTGATGCTTTTCAGCCATTAGGCAATGGAGTCAAAGAAGGGGCAACAAAGCTTGAGTTAACTCACTAAATGGAATGTTCAAGGGGCAAGATAGCATAGTGAAGTACAAATACTTGGACTAAATGGTGAAATGAGTCTTAGCGAAGGTGAGAGGGCAATGAAGAATCCTTAGACCAAGGCTAAGATGGGGGAACAACAGTGAATCATTAGTAAAGGGTAATTAATAATCCTTTACTATAGACCATAGGAGAACTACGGAAGCTAAGGAGCAGTTAAGAATTCCCTAGCTAAGATGGTTTAAGAGAAAACAATAAGAATGTATAACAATAATACGGAGTGTACTTAAGAAAATTCTGAAATAATATTCAAGTTAAAACATTCAGACTTCTGAAACATTTAAGATTATGAAACAACTTTAAGAGAGATAAAACAAAACAAGAGAATTACTCATTTGTACTCCGCTTAACAAAGGAATCCCTTGAAATATATAATCTTTATTCATCAATCCAGCATGCTGGCCCAGTAAGTGATACAAAAGCTTCTACATTCTTTGAACAAAATTCTATTGAAAGTATAAGAATCCACCCCTACATACTTCGATTTGTGAAGTATTTACACAAAAATGTTTTTACAAAATATCCCAAACTAACTTGGGAAATAATCTAGGAAATTCAAAATATCTTCTCACAAGAAGATAGAGACAGCTATTAAATCGTTTTCTTGTTGTCCCATTTATTGTGGTTTAGCTAGAATTTTATGGTTGTTGGCCAAAGGCTATTGTCTTCTATACTGATACTCTTTGACACGAATACTCTTTGACCCTGTAACCTTTGACCCTAATTCCCTTTTACATTGTTGACTGTGTGTTTGACCTTTAACTATGTTCTACTATAGTAAGTTTGTCAATTTTCCCATTCTTGATCTGTTGGTAACCGGATACTCAGTATTTCTCGGTAAGTTTCATCTACCTCAGTGTATTTGGAAAATGAAGGCTAATTTACAAATAGATGTTTTACCTCATGCTGAAGGTAAAATAGATTTTCAAAAGCACTATACAGTACCCTTCCTGTTGGTACTCCTGAAACCTATGAAGTAGCCACATGTTGTCTTGCTACATCCCTGAGTTTGTCGTTGTAATATGATTGTTCTATAAGTTTATCATGAATGAATAAGGGATTAGGTAATCCATTTTCCTTTAGCGTATCAAAATTAGCCATGAAATTGTCAATGACTGCTTGTATTTCCTTGCTCTTTTCCTCTCACTTATGCATAAGGTCCCTCTTGGTGAGGCCTTTCTTTACCTCCAGAATAGTAGCAGTCATGTCTTCAATTTCCAATTCCTGTAGTTGGTGCTTGTTCTTTGAGTCTAAGAACTGGATGAGCCTGGTATCATCTCTAGGCATGTTTCCTAATTCTATCTTCACTTTCTCAATAGTCTCTGTTACTAATCTTATGATATCAATCTGCTCGAATATGACTTATGTGGATGGCCAAATATCATTGACAGAGTCAATGATATTGGTCCACAGTTTTTCCTTGGCTTCTCCAAGAGGCTCCTTTAGTGTCAAATCTCTTTCCGTTAACTTGAGCATTTCCTTTATCCTTGCAGCTTATGTTCCCCTTCTTATTGCATAATCTTGGTAAGCTTATAGTACGTTTCTAATTTTGCCACCTGTTCCTTTAGCTTGTTTATCTCATTTGTCTAAATAGACATTTTTTCCATGGCATGAACAACCTTGGCTACTTCATCTATTGTTGTACCTACTACTGTTGTACAATCTGTTGATGTAGATGTTGCAGTGGTGTCGTCCCTAATTCACCATGCTTCAATTGGATTAAGGCATCCAATTCCTAATCCGTGCCCCTCAATTGATCATTCAGCTTGAGGACTAAATCCATTAAGTCCTGATGTTGAGTTTGAGACTATAACACCTCTTGTGTTTGTGGATGATGCAAGGAGGGTATCTTTTGTTGCTTCTTCAGTGAAGAAATTCCCTTGTTCTTTTGTTTTATTAACTCCTCTGTTGCTTTGATATCTTTGGGATCATGTCCCATCTCTATGATCAAGTCTTCCAAAGACTTGATTTTGTTATACTTGGCTTGCGATGAAGCCTGTTCAAGCTAATACTAAGTGGAGATTTTGTTCAGGGAACTTTACAGTTGATGAATAGCTATGGACCTCCTTGTCAGGGTGGAGTAGATCATTTCCCAATCCTGCTTGTGAAGCTCTATTTGGTCCACAGGGTGAATATCCATGGTCAACGGTTATAGATATATTTTGGCACATCAACCCCAAACTTATATGTCATTGTATTAGGGCTCATCAATCACTAAAAGAGTTGTTTCATACCTTAAAGGAACATAGTCATCTAAATACATCATTCCCCAAAAGTTCCATCTGAGAAACCATCCAAAAACTACCTAAATTGAACCATACTGAATGCTCCACTGGCAAGGCGTGATGCATACTGAGTGGTAGACTGCCAAGGTGTGATGCATACTATTTAGGCCTTCTACAGGGTGCAATGGGTGAGGATGGACAAATGTTCGAGACATTTGTTAGTTGATTGTTCATGAAATCTTCCAGAACTTTCTCCTATGCCACTTGCCTCTCTGAATTCGCCCAAGGATGAATAAGGGGTCTAAGAAATCTCCAATCCCTTCTCTTGTGGAACCCATTGTAACAAGTGGAATGACACTAATCAAACCCCATGGATGACTCACACCCTTGCACACATCTATAATGGATCCCTCATCTAAGAGATCTAGAGGTTGGAATATTGTGAATTGCAAGGAAGTGCTAATAGTTTGTAATTGAGGAAAGAGAATTGTATTGTTGGAGTGATCTTGCTATTTCATGAGGTGAAGAAGGATTGAAGCTGCGAGGATGATGTTGGATCAGAAAATTGGGTTGTAATTCTCCCTTGTATTAATAAAGTTCTTTAGGTTTTCTTCCAAATGATTGTGCAATTGTGAATGTTATCATTTGTGAATGCTATCATTTGTTCATTATATATCTGATTCTACAATGTTTATGTTGTAATAGATCACAATGCTTTGATGGTTCTTTCTTGTTGTACTTGTGAAGGTACTCTCCAAGTGTGTTAAGTAGGGGGAGGAGTTGCAGGCTCTGTCAAAGGGGAGAAAGATCAAGCAAGGGATTAAGTCAAAGTTCTAGGTTGGTTCCATTATCTTTCTCTTATCTGTTACACATAGAAGAAATCATTGAATTGTTTTAAACTGTTGTTTCTAGGGTAGCTTCCTAACCTAGAGGGCTAGCACTATTTACGAATACTAATTTTCCCATAAACAAATTGGCGACTCCGCTGGGGAATGAACAAATGTTTGTTTGTTGTTACTATTTGTTTTAGAAAATATAGACAGAGTCTGAAGTTAGCCAGGTAGCCTTATAACTGCTCTTGCTTAGCAACTGCATAGTACATGAATGTTGCTTCAGTCAATATCTGGTTTAGTTTATGAATTAAACGTTTGACTTACAAACACATCTAGATGCCCTTTTGTTAGATGAGTAACCTCTCAATACATTCCTTCATACTTTGCTCATAATTGTTCATCAAAACCCACCTTAACTCATTGAAAATAGCTCCACATTTGAGCCAAAAAAAAATTCAATTGCACTCCCTAGACCATCACACTATCTTCCACTGTGACTCAGTATGCATCACACCTCATGAGTGTAGTAAGTGCGATGCATCTCAGCTTTTGTGAGGCCCAGGTGTGATGATTGACTAAACTCTTTTTCCATCTAGAAATTGATGGTTTTTGAACTTGTTTTCAGTTTTGTTTGGTTGTTTTGCTGTATATGAACAGTGCCTTACTGAAACTTACTTGCATTACTTAGATCAACCTCAATTACATTAGGATTAGTGAATTTTTTTTTGTGTATTTTTTCATCATTTACAATCCTTTGTTTAAAAGTTGTTTAAATCGATTTTTCGCTTTGGTACAAAAAGTGTCGTAATTGCCTTTTTTTGTCGAAAAGAGAAGTGTCATAAATTCTTCCTTCACTAGATAATCGATTGAAATTTTCTTGATGTATTTGGTTTGATTTTTTTATATTCAAAGTGTCAAAATAATTTTTATTCAAAATTGAAAAGTGTCGTTGAGTCTTCCTTTCTCTTTTGAAGAAGAAATTGTCGAAAATGACATTTTGAGTAAAATATTTCAGATCTTTGCTGCATTTAGTTTTCCTTTTTGGAATTTTTCACATTAAGGAGAATGAAAACAAATACATGCATTTGCATTTAGTATTTTTTTCAGTTTTTGTGCGAAAATATGATTTAGGGAAAGGCACTAGTGTGTGCTCTTTGATTTTTGTTTAAAAGAACTGTAATTTTCTTTCCCTAGTAGCTAGGATTTTCATTGCTCAAAATAAACAAAGATTGTTTATCATTGTGAATTTCATCTTAGGAATTTCAGATTATCATCACGTAGTGAACCATTGAAAGGTAAAATCTAAACAAGATCAACTTTAAAATGAATTTCAATGAATCTAACAATGCTTTGGAACTTAACGCAACATATCTAGAGGTCTAGGCTAGAGATGTGTTCCGGCATCATTAAAACTAGTGGCTATAATTTTCATTGAAGGTTGGGTGATTCCTCCTCCTTGATATGGAAAGTGCTAGCACGGACTTGTACTCCATGTACCGTCGCTTATATATTGGGAGACCACAATAGGCTTAAATCCTTTATCCATAGGAAATTGAGTCTACCGCCTTATTGATCGCAATGCACTGAACACAACATTCGGGAAGATTGACTGTCGTACATAAGTCTTTGGTAATTTCTTTTTAATTTATCACCGAGGTGTATATTGCAATTTTGCGATTAGTTTGGTAGTTCCTCTCTCTAGATTTTCTAGAGTAGTCACTTTTGTTCCTTTTCGACTCATTAAAAGAAAAGGTCCATCTGTTCACTTGTCCTTTTAGGCTCATTAAAAATCGAAGGAGACTAGAGTCATCTTTAGCTTTTTCTCGACTCTTAAAAACTGAAAAATCAAAGTTGTGTCCAAAGTGTCGTTAAAATTAATTGACTGCGAATAACATCCCTATTCCTTAATTGATCTTAGGTTGAGACATATGATGACAAATCTAGAGTCCACTGATCAAGGAATCCCTTTTGATGGGAATCCTAGTCCTTTTCCTTCATTCAGGAATATTGGTGCTCCTTATATGGCTATATTATCCCTTCCGGGACTTACCATTGCACTGCCAATATGGCTATTCTCAACCTCCTCGGTTCAAAACGCCAAGACATCTCTGAAATCGAGTACACCTCCAACTGGAAAAAATAAACCTCTAGTTGATCCTAAAGTTTACCCTTTGCCTTCTTCCTCGTCTGTTTCTTCCTCCCCTTCTTCCTCTTCGCTTGGTGAAAGTATTGGCACTAGAAACCAGGTGGCTAAGAAGAAGAAGAAAGGGAAGGAGAAGAAGAAGAAGCCAATTCAGCAAAGGGGCAACCAAGAAACCATTTCTTTGAATGCATCATCTGATGAAAATATGTCCATTAAACTTCCCAAAGCCAAATATCCATGCATAATTTGTGTGGGAGACCATTTTCATCGAGACTGTTCTTACTTTACTTGGATCTTGAAAGAATGGTCTTCCTGTTCACACCATCCTGTGTCATCAACCTCTGGAGATCATGTTGGTAACACACCATCAACCAGTGATAGTAAAGTTCATGGACAGAAGGGAAAGATCAGGATTCCATGTAGGTTATGTGAAGGTAATCATTCCTTTCACCTTTGTCCCTTTTTTGAAGAAGCCAAAAGAGTGTTGGATAACCGTCCTGCTTCACTGCAGTGACTTCCATATGGTTATAGGAAAATCTCCCTAAATCCTTCACTAGTTGATAAATCGACTAACCAAAATCAATCGTCGGTTGAAACCACTCTCTCTGAAAGTGAATCCTATGAGTCTATACCCGATCCAAATCAACAGGTCGAGGTAACGATTGACCCAATTTCACTTTAGCTAATCGTACTTTCCCTGAAGAGAGTGAAAATCATACCACTCAAGTTCTTTTTGTTTCCTCAGATTCAAATGAGCTTGGGGGTAGTCCACCTCTTCCATCAACATAGGAGGAAAATCCTCTAGTTCTCGTAACTCAAGGGGTTGATTCTCCCATTTCTACGGTACCCCTCCAAGTAATCTAGTCACTTCCTTTGATTGGAATCGACTGGAAGGATCCCGCCTTCCTTCTTATGTGCCTTTCCAGATCATAGTACAATTTTCTAAAATGGTTGTATATGGCACTGTTATAGATGAAGGTGCATCAGTGAGTATCCTTTCCTCAACTTCTTGGCAAGCGCTCGGTTCGCCACTGCTTGTGCTTGTTACACAAAATTTGTTGGGCTTTAACAAAGGAACCAGTTGACGATTAGGGATCCTTCCTCAGTTACCTATCACTTTGGGAGGATAAACCATTTATTTGAATGTGATGGTAGTCCAAGAACCTTTATATTACAACTTACTTCTTGTGCGTTACTATGTTTATCACATGGGAGCTATTGTTTCAACACTATTTTGAGTGATTTGTTTCCCACATGAAGGCAGGATTGTCACCATTGACCAGCTTTCATTTCCTGGTCCAAATATGGCTCCTAGTCAACCATCTTTCCTAAATGATCCTTTTTTACCAATGGTATCATCCCCACCATGGGTTAATTATGTGGCAACCTATTCCATACCTACATCGACTGACGATCAATTCAATGATGTTGTACATTATGTACTGGGGGAATTGGAACCAAATCTCTCCTTCATGACCACTTATGAGTTTTGAACAAGGGTTTTTGAGGATAGTTCATTGTCTTATGTCAACCTCATCAAAAAATGAAACCAAGGGTCTGAGGATAGTTGGTTGTCTTGTGTAAACCACATTAAAAAATGAAACCAAGGGTTCAAGGGTAGTTCATTGTCTTGTGTCAACCTTGTTAAAAAATTAAACCAAGGGTCTCCGAGGATAGTCCGTTGTCTTGTGTCAACCTCGTTAAAAAATGAAATAAGGAATCTAAGCAGATTTCGTTGTCTTGTGTCAAGCTCATTAAAAAATGAAACAAGGACCTCTGGAGAAAAGTTCCAAGTCGAGTCTCTGATTAGATCTCATAAAATCCCAGTTGAGTCTTTCACTTGATCTCGTAAAAGAACCTTCATTCCACCCACCTGATAGCGATGAGTAGTCTGGTGAGTGTAATGAAGCTTTGGGGGCATGCACCTAGTTGTAAGGATAGGTTTCCTTGTAGGTTATGTGATTGGTCTATCACACCATTCACCTTTGACTATCTGAATGAAGCCAAATAGGTGTTGGATAACCATCCTGCTTCAGCACAGTGACTTCCATCTTGTTACAAGAGATTCTTCCTTTTATCATTCTAGGGGCATGCAAACCAAAGCAAGCATAGTTTCCCATGGGTCAAGCTTGTCTAAAAATGAACCCATTTTCAAGCATAGTTTTGTCGTTTCGAGCTTGTGTAAAAATGAAACTGAATCTAAGCATAATTTTTTTTTGTTTCAAGCTTGTGTAAACATGAAACTGAATCTAAGCATAGTTCCCCATGGTTCAAGCTTGTCAAAAAATGAACCCATTTACAAGTAATTAACCTTTGTGATTTCCATTCTATCAACCTTTTGAACCTTGGTTGTCTACACCCCATCACCACCATCCCTTTGGCTGATCATACGCTTCCACTTGGTTGTTTTACCATTTTTTGAGGAACAGTCGCAATGATTGGTCTTATTAGCCAGCTTCTTCATAGAAATCAACATGTTTTGAGAAGTTCCAAAATCACTGGAACCAGTTGCTACCTTAGACACCACTCGTTCCTCAAAATAGAGTCCTCTTTAAACCCTTTTTAGACTCTTTAAATATGAAAACATTGTCGAGTGCTTGTCTTTTCCAGCTCGTTAAAGTATTGGAAATGTCATCCCTCCTGTATTATTTTATCCTTTTTCGGACTTGGGGGATTACTTTATGAAAAATAACTTATGGAGTTTTCTTTTCATCCCTTTCTCAAACTCGCTAAACATCAAAAGGACCGAGTTATCCTTGTCGTTAAACTCGTTAGAACAATAGCGAAAAACTTGTCCATCTAGACGAGACCGAGTTTCACTATCGCTAGACTCGTTAAAACATTAAATAGCGAAAGGTTTGCCCGAAGGGAAAATTATGGAACAAGCATATGTTATCCTCCTCAAGCTTGACAAAAATAAAGAGGTACTGGTCAACAATGACTAGGGAGAAAGGGGAAGAAACTTGAAGAATTTATGGTAGCAAGTCGCTCTTGAACATGACACTTTCACTTCATCACCATTATTGAGTTGGGTTGGGTTATTCCGTTCACCAGTCATCTCACCATTGGTCTTTCATACCATCCATATTTTGGGGTTAATGCTACCAATTCATCTTAGTGTCACCAACATGTCCAAGAGAATTCATTCAATTGAGAAATCACCATCCAGTTAATGTCTCATCCATTGCAAATACCGCAAATCTTCATTTTTTTCATGACTGCCATTCCTGAACCTTATGTCGTCAGTAGATTTTTCACTTCTAGAAAATCATTTGCTTCATTTCGTGTCATAGATGTGGGATATTTTACTGCCTAAATCTACCTCAGGCTGAGAAAGGTAGGATCTAGGATAACATCAAACCACGCTTAACCGGGTAGCTAGCCCTACCAGGTCGGGAGAGGGCTCTCTCCTTGTCAATCTCAGCAAAATATGATCAAAGAGGCTTGAGATGACTGATGTAGTGACTAATTTTAGGCTAGGTATGTGTTCAGAAGAGTGTGATTGAATTTGATGATGTTTTGTTGGCTCAAATGTGAAAGGCAGATTTGGGTCTAGGGAATGAGGCTGAGTTTTGTAGAGATCTCTATGGGGCAAGGTAGGCAACTGGTTTGGTACTTCAAATTGAGTGAGATGGAGAGATTTTAGGCTAGTGAGGAGTTGAATAGGGCATGATAGTCTCAGGGATCCTCTTCAAACAACTAAAAACATAAATAACTAAACAAACCCTAGGTAGAGCACTGCAAATCGATGAATTCTACCTTTTTCCTTGTTTGATTTAGTTAAGATGAAGCAAAGAGAGATGATGGAATACATAAAACATATGTAAAATTATAATTACAGAAGGAGACACAATACCAAATCAATATTCCACAAGAATCCCATAAAGTGCTACAAACTCTGGTCTATCCCTTTGCCAAACTGGTGAAATGAGTATACAATGAAGCTCCAAGCTTTCCCAAAAGTCCAACCTTTGCTAATGACTGAAAAATTACAAGATATAGGCAACCAAAAACTCATCCTAGCCTCTAGCATTTGAGCTCATTATTTTAGGAGCTTTTCCAACAAATTCTAAATTGAGAACTAAAAAGTAGGCAGTGGAACAGCTTGCTCTAAAAACTAGGGAACTGATTCATTTAGTTGAAAACTACCTTTTCATGGATGAATCTACCTCTATGAGTGAAAATTTAGCATAATTACATAAAAATCCATCAAGTCACATTAAATTACATCATGAGTTTGACAATTAGAAGGAGAAAATTCAAACTGTCAAGAAACCAGGTGAAAAACATAGTTTTTTGGCCAAAATGAGCAAAAGTACTCCAATGCGTCGCATTGATTTCCCTATGCGTAGAGCCTTTTTGAAGCTGCTTGTAGAGGCCTTCCTGGTGTCCAAATTTGCTCCAAATGGGGTTGTTGGAAATTTTTATCTATATAATTTCTAGAACAAGTGGAATTTTTGAATTTGGCCTCTATTTGCCCTTCCAGAACTGAGTTCTCCCAACACTGCTTCCTATGTGTCCAAAAAGGGGCAGAAAGGTCATTTTTGAGGTGTTTTTGACCTTTTTGGAAGCTCAAAACTTGTCAAAGTTTCTTGGCCATTTGTGGAAATGCATATTTTTCCATGAAAATCCAAAAATGCTGAGTTTTCCTCAAAAGGAGGTCCCCATTAAAAGCGTGTGCCAGGTGGTGCAGCGCATCGAGTAGAAAAACCTGTTTTTTAGGCCAAAAATTTCAAAATTGCAAAACGTGTCCCAAATTTCTTGAAATTTGGGCTGAGTATCCTTCATTAAGTGTTGCGTTGGGCCAAGGAAGCTTTTTCCAAGATCTAAAGTCTATATTGCTCTTTTCGCTTCCTCGATGCTTTCTTCAACTTGGCCTTCAAGTTCGTGATTCTTGCTTTGTACACTTTGTTTCACACCAAGTAGTGGTAGGCCATGTGCCTCAACATATTTTTCTCTCTGTTGGCCTTCTCTAGCATCTTTTCTAAATCTATTTTTATCACCTCAAGCCAAGATTCATGATCATCTTGAATTTCCCTTTCAAGTGTTGTCAATTTGGTTTTCATCCTCTTGGCAGCTTGCTGGTTTTTCTTTATGTTTTTCAGCTCCATGGATGAGTGGGACTGATGAGGAGAGGATTTGATAGTAGCTATAGTTTTTTTGGGGAATGGAAGGGTTTAGGGAATAACATTTATGGATTAGGGATATTTGATTAGGGTTTGGGATAGTGGGATTAAGGATTTAGGGTTGGTAGTTTAGGGATATGGGGAATATGGAAAGTGTCATGCGGAAAGAGTTAATCTTGCGGACAAAACCAACCTCCCTAGAAGCCTAAGACTTTCTAGTGACAAACAAGAAAATTAAGAGCAATCCTTCTCTAAACATGCATTTACCATACAAGAAATCAAGTGTTTTAGATCCTACCTATAGTCCAACGCTGTTGTAGTAGTCTAGGCTCGTTGATCCGGATGAGCTCCTCCTTCAATTCGAAACCTGCATTCACTAACAATCAAACGATTACATAGCACCTAAATATCTCATAAAATAAAACATATTCAACATACATACCAAGGAGTATATGAAACAACTCATTAATAACAAATTGTTAAGAAGAATGGACTTATTTGTATTAATAGGAAACAAAAGAAACCATTACAACCTAAGCCTTCGTGTTGTGCAAGTTCCTCCCAGGGTCCAGCAAGAGTTTTCCTTTACTTTGATAAGCTCACCCACTTCCAAATGAAACAAGAAAGAATGGGAATCTCTCCTCACAAGCTTCTACAAGGAAGTCCTAATTCCAACAGCATCTACCCTTTGGAATGTTCAGCTTTCAACCTCCCCTCCTCTGGCCCAATGCCTGTATTTATAATGCTCTAGAGGAAGTTATTCAGGTCCAACATCAAGATACTCCCTCTTTTGGATGCGGTAGCTCCTCTCTTGATGGGATAAGTTCCTCTATCATAGGGATGCATGAACCATCTGGAGGCGCTCAATACACGTCAAACACTCTTCTAGAAAGCTCTACAAGTGACCACAAGTAACTTTTTTAAGATGAAACTCGTGCCTTTTGACCTTTACAGGAGTACGCACCCATCCCTTGACTTACAGAGCGTACAAGTACGCAGGTATAATGAGCTTGGGATGCGTACACGCAGGCAAGGTAGAGAGAACCTGTGTACCCAGAGATAAACATGTTTTTTGATGACTTTCTCTCTTTCTTGAAGTTTGACATGGAGAGCAGAGGTATGAGGCTTGCCAAGGAGGATAATATGACTGTTGATAGAGCCATACTAACTGCAGATAGTCATGGTGACAAATTTTAGTGTAACAGAAAGGGTAAACATAAATGAAAAGGGAGGAAGAAAATGAAGGGAGGGAGTCAGGGAATGAGTGAGTGAGAATGATGGGAGTGGGATTTAGCAGCAAAAAATGCAATTTTTAAACCCTATGCAATTGTTTTTGATAAGAGATGCAAGGAGGTAGGGTTTTAATTTTTTCCCATTAAATCACCATAAGCACCAAGGTAAACTCATTCACTAACCATGGAGGAATGTTAACTTACTTGGACAAGTGAGGATTGAGCAAATTTTGAAGTTTTGGATGAAGTTGTGAATGAAATCATGCTTGTAGCCCTATGCTCCATGCCACAAACCCTGTGTGCCATGCCCTATCAATGCGTCATGCCCGTTAAAATTTTACACTACAGGGCGCTGCCCAATGCACCGCGCCGTTTCAATGAGCCGCGCTCCAAACCCAATATGTCACCCTATTTGCAGGAGACTTTTGGAGGCCTTCCTGGTGTCACAATTGGGTGCAGGATAGCTTGATGGAAGTATTATTGAGTCTACTTTCAAACACAACTTGAATTTGTCAATTTGGAGTTCATTTTCCCTACCAAAAATCAAATCTCCCAAGACTAGTCAAAATGTACAAAATGAGGCTGCCTAAAGGTAGAGTGATGTTGCAGTCAACATTCGAAGGTCTTCCACAACCCCAAATTGAGATCATGATAGCTCATTGGAAATCTCTTTGTGTATAGTTATCATTTTGCTCATCATGTAAGTGATTAGGCGAACCAAGCTAGGAGAAATCTTGATTTTCCCAAAGTCACTTTAGAGGTGCATCAATTCTCCTGAGGCAACCGTATTTTTGACATTTCTCTAAAACCATGATACCTGTGTACAACGTGAAGAAGGTTTTTCTTCCTTCGCCTATTTTGGAAAAAACCCTCTCTCAGGGTTCCCAAATTCATATTTTCTTGCTCAGAAACACCATTGGAGTAAAACCTATCCCGATGTGTGGAACAAGGGATTTGTCGAAATGAAGTGAAATGAAGGGGATAAGGGGCTTCTAAATTCTTGAGAAAAGTTTTGGAAGTAGGGAGGAACGTTAGGAAGTAGGGGAAAGTGGAATTTCAAATATTGAGTGAGAGGAAGAGGTCCAAAAGGGCAAAATATAGGCCTAGCCTATAAAATTGTTAAGTTGTAGCAAGAAACTAGGGTTTTTGCGAAAATGAGGAATTTGAGGGATATCAATGATGGGAAGTGTTTAATAAGGTAGATTAAGGATAGGGGAAGGTGTATGAATATCAAGATACAAGTTTTTCTGATGGTTTGTTCATCCAAGAGAAATTACCCTCAAAACCCTAGGAGAGGGAAATGAACCTTACCTAAGAGCAACTGAAGCATGAAAAAGGTGTAAAAATGACCCATTGGAACTTGACATGATGATGACAACCCTTTGAATGATGGTACACTTAGCTGAATGGTGACATGGACTAACATTTGGACAACTTTGAAAGGAGTAAAAGCAAACCCTAGACCTAATACCTAGTGACCAAATTTACTTGAAGACTCACTGAAATGACAAAATTTGACCTTGACACCTTAAAATCACTTTGTAAGAGCATGTTTGATCACTGGAGGAAAGTTGCAAAGATTGACCCTAACATTGGCTCCAATGGGGATGGTAGCCTCTTGAAGGTGCCAAGAACGGAAAATCTTTGGGAGAGTAGACCAGTGCTTTATCCATTGGGCAATGGAGTCAAAAACTCAAGCTGAAATGCATGATTGAAAACTGACGACTTGACGACACAAACTGACTCTCACTTAACTAAAAACTGACTCGACACTTAAACACAACTAACAAACTAGATATGATGCTCAAAGTAGAGGTTATTCATCAAAACCTACTCTAACAGTTTCATTCATCACCTGATCAAGTGAAATGAAACAACCAATGAAACCAAGTAAGTATTCTGACTGTTGTTTGTATTCTCCGCAAGTGCTTGCTTATGAACAACAAAAGAGAACTATTGAAAGGCAACTCCCATGAAAACTTGTGAACAAATCTATTGAATACTATGGATTCTCTATCTGCCTCCAAAAACATTGCATAAGGATCTCGAAATTCATGCACACTGGGACTTAGCTCATCCAATGGATTACTTCTCTTCTCTTCATACCATGAATGCAAACTTTCATCTGAGCTTTGTGATGAGACTCCTGCTGAAAATGACATAGAAACCAGCTGCCAGATCAAGTTTGTATCAATACTTTTGTCAAGCTCACAACTAGGAGAAGGACTTTGACTACAGACATTATCCAACGCATCAGCTATTGGATCATGAAAAAATTGAAAAGACTACTGCAACCCATTTTCTATTGGTTCCGATGAGATTACATGATTTCCTACAGGCTGCTCATTTGAAGATATACTATACAAATTTCCCTTCAAAAACGGAAATGATTCAAAACCAAATGGTATGGAATCATCTTGTATAATTTGATCATATGTGCCAAATTCCAAGTCCTCATCTACAACTTGACAATCAATGGCATTTATGGGTTACAAATCTAGATATCAGAAGTCTTGAACAACGTTTTCATTGCCCTAAAAAATGATCAAATCAAGACTTGTTGACAATTTATTTCTTATTGCATGAATGTTGTTTCTGATGAACTAAAATGAAGCAAAACAAAAAGGAAATGATCCTTCACTTACTTCAAAATTTGTGGCACTTTCCTCCTCACTTCCATAGCAGATATGTATCGGCTGATCATTATTTTCGAGCTGCTGAAAGTAAACTTCCTCCTTCCACAAACTAGTTGTTGATTTGTCTGCAAGATTAGCTTTTGTTTGGAGAACATAATCATCATCATACAAATCAAACTGAGGAAAATCATTAGTATAAAAGACATCATCAAGCATGCATGTCACATCAACAGATCTCTCTTCTCCAAGATGATAAGACAATCATTACCAAATCTATGACAACTAGGATAAGAAACAAAATGTTTTGGAACAGCCATTTGTTCTTCTTCAATCAGTGAGCAATGGGCTTGAACACTATACTCATTCTTTGTGGCGATCCTTTGCATAATATCTTCCATTGCACTTACCAAAAAGTCGAGCTTTACTCCTAAAGATGTCGATTCCTCTGGATCTATGTTTTTCATCTCTTCTTCCTTCAACGTTGCCCTTCTGATCAGCAAATGAGCCTCCACATCTACTGCACTATTCTGCATCTCTTCAAGTGTTGCAAGGTTCCTTTCCCTCAGCTGAAACTCCATTTCTGGATCAAAGGCACCCGGGTAGTGCAAGAGAGCAGATCCAAGAAGAGGTCTTATATTAATAGGCATCGAATAATAAACTTGTTTAAATCTGGTAAAAAATTGTTGTACTGTCTCTCCTGGTTGTCTTTTCAGCTGGTTATACTCTTTTATAATCAAGAAAGGGTTCTATCTGACCAACCACCTGTCGAGGAAAACTTTGACGAATTGCTAGAAATATGAGATGCTCGCATCAAGCAGGGTTTTGAACGAACTCTTGACTTTACCTCGCAAAGAAAGAGAAAAAAGTCTAATACTGACATCCTCTTAATCAACTTCAAAAATATCAAGAAAAGACTCAAAATTTAGTACATGTCTCTCAATAGTGATGTTGTCGGGTTCACCATCAAATCTTGGTAGATATAGGTCATGATTTTTAGGGAAAGCATGGGATATAGGAGGTAAAATCAGAGGTTTTTATCGATCTAGAATTTTACAAGGTAGTTGGGTATGTATAAAAGGTGTAGAATCAATCTTGGTCTCTTGAGGCTCATCAGTTTGAAGATGGTCATCACAAGATTTAGGAAAAGGGTCTTGATCAAGCTCAAAGGCATGAAAATCTTTGGTATTCACAATCTTCAAAGGGAAGGAATCAAATGGATGTCTCGGATCTTTTCTCAAGTACAATATACTTTGTAAAGTCTTCTTGACATTCTCATGAAAATAGAAGAAATAATTTATAACGAAGAACAAAATGTCTTGTGTTATCACTTAGAACTTAAAAGAACTGATATATGTAACTTTTCATCCTAGCCCGATGACAAAGGTCAATGCTAGTCTATGCTTGTTTTAATTTTTTCTTTCCCTTAGAGTATGAAGTTTTAAAGAGGTCATGAGTCAAGTTTATTCTCATCTCCCATTGGTTCTCCTCCATCCACCATTGTTTCATAGCTACATGTCATCTTATATCAGTCACCGAGTCTTTTAGTAATTTCGCAGCGCATATATACTATTCAAGTGTTTTCGCAACGCTTTTATAGTTTAGCAGTTTCGCAGCGCAAATCCGATTAGGCAATTTCGCAGCTCATCATTCAAATTTAGAACTAACTGCGCTGCGAAATCATGGATTCGTACATTTCGCAGCGAATCTTTCCCGAAATGTCAAATCCGTTACATTTGCGCTAAATTTCACAGGCTTGAATTCAAAGGTAGCTAAGATAGAATTGCAGGTCTCGCCAGAGGTAATATCCACTGTGACATAGATCCCACAAGGACAAGAGGAATGGTTTAAAAATTTCAAGTTTGACATGAATCCTTTCAAGGAGTTTTTGAAGAATGAGTTTGTAAATGCAGATTTAAGTAAGCCAGTGCCCAAGAGCTATGTCAAAGAATATTATGCTCATTTACTCACCTGCATACAAAAATATTTGACTTGTGAAGGAAGGTATAACAAGGTATACTCATACCATTTTAAGCTCCTTTTACATTTCACAGGGAAGACCTCCATTGACCTACCTTTTTATCTTTTCTGTAGTTTGAGTAAGATGTGTGATAAGGTACAACTGAGGAAAGAGGATTGTGAAACCTCTTTGTTTCATCATGGTTTGATTAAACTACTGGTTTTAGATGAGCTTCAAAGGGTAGGCAAAGATTGGAATTCATTCGTTCTTATGGCTGGCTTCAAAAGCCAGACTGGCCTCAGTCCTCTACCTGCAAGAGATTTTACAATAGCAGAGCTCCAAACAGAAGCAAGAGCTAAGAGAGTTCCAAATTCACAAACAAGAAAACAAGTGAAGCCACTCATCATTCAAGACCCACCTCAGCAATCAACTAAGGAAAACGCTCATGGTAAAAAGACTGTACCTGAAACAAGCACATCTGAAGTAGTCTCAAGGAGAAGAACAAGAAGTCAGATGGCTAAGGAAAAAGGTAAAGCTGTAGTAGTTGAAGAAAGTCCAGTTTCCAAGGGAAGTCTAAATGATTTATTACAGGCTATTGACTTTGAGCAGTCTCTACCAGTTCAAATTGAATTGATACAGTCAGAACAAGAGAGTACCAAGAAAGCCAAAGCCTCAAAAAGGCTTAAATTTGATGAGCAAGCTGAACAATTTGTTTTTAAACCTAGAAGACCTATGACAAGGAGATTCCAGCAAGTACAGGAAGCACTGCCAAGAACAGAGGAAACAGGGGAAGGGACACAACGCCAGCAAAGGAAGAACACAGGCAAAACAGTCATTACATCCAAAGAAGACAATATAGCAGACCTGAAGAGAAAATTGGAATCAGCTAAGCATGAGATTGCCAAACTGAAGAAAGCTGCTAGAAGACATGTAGTCATACAAGCAAACTATTACAGAATTAAAGCCCTATGGGAGGAGAATGCAGCTGTAGAGGTGGTTGATTGTAATACACAATTTCACACTTGGACAGTGCCGGCAATCAAAGAAGCCAAGTACATCAGGATAATTAATATGCAACTGAGAGCTGGGAATAAGGTTATGAAGAAACAAATAGAAGATCTGAAGGCACAGTTAAGCCAGCTTAAAGGACCTGCTAAATGAAATCACATTTCAAGTAAGATTTTGTTTTGAGATTTTGATAAGTTTGCTTGATCTCACCTTTCTGAAGAAACCTAAATCCCCATTCAGTTTTTGGAAAGTCTAAAAGAAGTTTTGGCAACCAAGTACTTGATTAATAAAAGTCACGGGTTAAAAACAATGTTTTTTAAACAACTCAGCAGTTTCGTAGCGCGCTACGAAACTACTGAAGGTGATGATTTCAACATAAATCAACCAGTTTTGAAGCAGAAGCAGGAAAATTTTGAAGGACATATGTATATAACGATACATCTAAAGTTACAGCAGCCAATTAGACTAAGACAAGTGGGAATAGATGATTTGGATCAAAAGTTACATTTTGTCATATCATATTAAAGCACGGATCAGGCAGCTTGAATGCGTTTTCCTTTTTGTTTTCAAGACAGTGGATGACACATCATCAAATCATGTTTCATAACAGTGGACAGCACATCAATAGACGTGGCCACCATCATGTTTTGGGAAACAAAGATCAAAGACCGACTGATGTGGAATTGAAAACCACAAAACCGAGAAGCAAGGATAGTCTCCTAATTTTTCTGAATAGTGAAGAGGATACAGCATTCAAGAGAAGCGTGGAGCATTAAACACCCATCTCAGCCAAACTGAAAGAGAACCAGATTTCAAAGAAAGGGATTATCTTAATCAAAGCCATTATGCATGTAATATGGAGTTAGAGTCCTATTTGATTTAGATCTCTAAAAAAACTTCAGTCAACAGTTTGTTGTATTTATTAAGTAGTTAGAGTTTAAGAGCTGTCAGTAATAGAAGTAGTTTTCGAATTCCCCTCATGCTTGAGGAGGAATCTCGATCAGTTAGAATAAGAGCTCTATATATAGCTGAAACAACAATGTACTCAGGGTTGGAAATTTTATGAAAAAACTGGTATTTGGCTTATGTAAAACTTTGTTTCAATAATACATGTTTGGCTTTACTTCTCAGGATTCATAAGGGATTTTTGTGTTCAGAATATGTGATGTTGTCCTTTCCTTAATTATTTCAGTGGTATGGATGTGTAATCACTCAGAATTCACTTGATGTGCTCTGACTTCCTGTATACATTCATAAACTGTGTGGTGCTATATGAGTTTTATGTTCTGAATATTTAAATGCTGAATGCCCTCACTTCTATGTAAGGTTGAGTTCATTGTTATATTGAGGTGTTGTTGACTCCATAAGCCCAATGGATAGTTGTTAAATGTGTTTCCACCATTCATATTCTCACTATTGTTTTACAAGAGTTAGCCATCTTATCTATAATCAAAATCATTAACCCATTTTGAGAGAGCCCTCTCAAGTTGAGGAGGCTAAGCCTCAGCCTAAAGTAGGTTTGGAATAGTTACTTAAGGTCAACCTGACCAGCAGCCTATCAGGATTTGATTTTGAGATAACATCTTGGATGAAATTCCATCTTGAATACCTGATCTTTCCATATTGTCCTTTCATGTTTCTGCTGGTCAGGTTCATCCTCCAATGGAGTCTTTGGATCTGATCTTGAAAATGATTTGGAATCGCCATCTAGTGTGTGATCATTGTCCACCATCAACAATCAGATCTGAACTTGATACATGTTACTGGGGAAATTTGCAAGTCAGATGTTTAGTTTATAAAACTAGACTGGAGATTGACTGAAGTAGCTTTTATCTACTTATGCACTCGCAAAGCAATGTGCAGTTTGAAGGCTACCTAGCATAACTTCAGGCTCCTTCTATAGTTTATAAAACGAAGAACACTAACAAATAAATAAGCTTTTCTTGCCTATTATTGTCGCCAGTATGTTAGTTCCTAAATCTACCTCAGGCTGAGAAAGGTAGGATCTAGGATAACATCAAACCACACTTAACCTGGTAGCTAGCCCTACCAGGTCGGGAGAGGGCTCTCTCCTTGTCAATCTCAGAAAAATAAGATCAACGAGGCTTGAGATGATAGATGTAAAGACTAATTTTAGGCTAGGTATGTGTTCAAAAGAGTTTGATTGAATTTGATGATGTTTTGTTGGCTTAAATGTGAAAGGCAAATTTGGGTCTGGGGAATGAGGCTGAGTTTTGCAGAGATCTCTATGGGGCGAGGTAGGCAACTGGTTTGGCAGTTCAAATTGAGTGATATGGAGAGCTTTTACACTAGTGAGGAGTTGAAGAGGTCATGACAGTCTCAAGGATCCTCTTCAAATAGCTGAAAACATAAATAACTAAACAAACCCTTGGTAGAGCACTGCAAATCGATGAATTCTACCTTTATCCTTGTTTGATTTAGTTAAGATGAAGCAAAGAGAGATGATGGCATACATAAAACATATGTAAACTTATAATTATAGAAGGAGACACAGTACCAAATCAATATGCCACAAGAATCCCGTAAAGTGTTGCAAACCCTGGTCTATTCCTTTGCCAAACTGCTTAAATGAGTATACAATGAAGCTCCTAGCTTTCCCAAAAGTCCAACGTTTGCTAATGACTAAAAAATTACAAGATATAGGCAGCAAACAACTCATTCTAGCCTCTAGGGGTTGAACTCATGAGTTTAGGAGCTATTCCAACAAATTCTTAACTAAGAACTAAAAAGTAGGCAGTGGAACAACTTGCCTCTAAAAACTAGGGAACTAATTCATTCAGTTGCAAACTACCTTTTCATGGATGAATCTACCTCTATGAGTGAAACTTTAGCATAATTACATCAAAATCCATCAAGTCACATTAAATTACATCATGAGTTTGACAATTAGAAGGAGAAAAGTCAAACTGTCAAGAAACTAGGCAAAAAACAAAGTTTTTTGGCCAAAATGAGCAAAATTCCTCCAATACACTGCGTTGATTTCCCTATGTGTAGTGCCCTTTTGCAGCTACTTTTGGAGGCCTTCCTAGTGTCCAAATTTGCTCCAAGTGAGCTTGTTGGAAAGGCCTACCTGTCAATGTTCCAAAACAAGTGGAATTTTTGAATTTGGCCTCTATTTTCCCTTGCAAAATTGAGGTCTGCCAACACTGCTTCCTGTGTGTCCAAAAAGGGGCAGAAAGGTCATTTTTGAGGTGTTTTTGACCTCTTTGGAAGCTCAAAACCTATCAAAATTTCTTGGCCATTTGTGGGAATGCATATTTTTCCATGAAAAATCCAAAAATGTTGATTTTTCCTCAAAAAGAGGTCCCCATAAAAAGCGCGTGCTAGGTGGTGTGGCGCATCGGGTAGAAAAACCTATTTTTTAGGCCAAAAAATTCAAAATTGCAAAAAGTGTCCCAAATTTCTTGAAATTTGGGCTGAGTGTCCTTGATTAAGTGTTGTGTTGGGCCAAGGAAGCTTTAGCCAAGATCTGAAGTCTATCTTGCTCTTTTCTCTTCCTCGATACTTTCTTCAACTTGGCCTTCAAGATCCTGATTCTTGCTTTGCACAGTTTGTTTCTCGCCAAGTAGTGGTAGGCCATGCGCCTCAAAATATTTTTCTCTTTGTTGGCCTTCTCTAGAATCTTTTACAAATGCATGTTTTTCACCTTGATCCAAGATTCACGATCAGCTTGAATTTCCCTTTCAAATGTTGTAAATTTGGTTTTCCTCCTCTTGGCAGCTTGCCAATTTTTCTTTATGTTTTTGAGCTCCATGGATGAGTGGGATTGATGAGGAGAGGATTTGATGCTAGCTATAGGTTTTTTTGGAATTAAAGGGTTTAGGGAATAACATTTAGGGATTAGGGGTATTTGATTAGTTTTTGGGATAGTGGGATTAAGGATTTAGGGTTGGTAGTTTAGGGATATGGGGAATATGGAAAGGGTAAATATAAATGAAAAGGGAGGGAGAAAATGAAGTGAGGGAGTGAGGGAATGAGTGAGTGAGAATGATGGGTGTGGGATTTAGCAGTGAAAAATGCACTTTGTAAACCCTATGCAACTATTTTTTACAAGAAATGCAAGGAGGTATGGTTTTAATGTTTTCCCATTAAATCACCATAAGCACCAAGGTAAACTCATTCACTGGCCATGGAGGAATGTTAACTTACTTGGACAAGTGAGGATTGAGAAAATTTGAAGTTTTGGATGAAGTTTTGAATGAAATTAGGCTTGTATCCCTATGCACCATGCCACAAACCCAGTGTGCCGTACCCTCTCAATGCGTCACGCCCTTTCAAATTTTACACTGCGGGGCGCTGCCCAATGCGTCGCGCCCTTTCAATGCGCCGTGCTCCAAACCCAATGCGTCATGATTTTTGCAGGAGACTTTTGGAGGCCTTTGTAGTGTCCAAATTGGGTACAATATAGCTAGTTGGAAAGCTTATTGAGTCTACTTTCCAACACAACTAGAATTTTTCAATTTGGAGTTCTGTCAAAAATCAAATCTCCCGATACTGGTCAAAATGTGCAAAATGAGGCTGCCTAAAGGCAGAGTGTTGTTGCAGTCAACGTATGAAAGTCTTCCTCAACCCAAAATTGAGCTCAAGATAGCTCATTGGAAAGCTATTTTTGTCTAGTTATCACTTTATTCATCAAGAAAGTCATTAGGCCAATCAAGATAGGATAAATCTTGATTTTCCCAAGGTCACTTCAGAGGTGCATCAATTCTCCTGGGGCAACTATATTTTTTAGATTTCTCTAAAACAATGACACCTGTGTAAAAAGTGAATGAGGTTTTTCTTCCTTGTCCTAATTTTGATAAAACTCTCTCTCCATTTTCCCAAATTCATATTTTCTTGCTCAGAAGCATCATTGGAGTAAAACCTATCCTGATGTGTGGAACAGGGGATTTGTCGAAATGAAGTGAAATGAAGTGAAATTAAGGGGATAAGGGGCTTCTAAATTCTTGAGAAAATTTTTCAAAGTGGGGAGGAATTTTAGGAAGTAGGGGAAGTGGAATTTCAAAGATTGAGTGAGGGGAAGAGGTCCAAAAGGGAAAAAAACAGGCCTAGCCTAGAAAATTGTCAAGTTGTAGCAAGAAACTAGGGTTTGTGCGAAAATGAGAAATTTGAGGGATATCAGTGATGGGAAGTGTTTAATAAGGTACATTAAGGATAGGGGAAGGTGTATGAACATTAGGATACAAGTTTTACTAATGATTTGTTCATCCAAGATAAATTACCCTCAAAACCCTAGGAGACGGAAATGAACCTTACCTAGGCGCAACTGAAGCATGAACAAGGTGTAAAATGACCCATTGGAACTTGACATGATGATGAAAACCCTCTAAATGATGGTATGATTAGCTGAATGGTGACATGGAATGACATTTTGAAAACTTTGAAAGGAGTAAAAGCAAACCCTAGACCTAATACCTAGTGACCAAATTTTACTTGAAGACTCACTGAAATGACAAAATTTTACATTGACACCTTAAAATCACTTTGTAAAAGCATGTTTGATCACTAGAGGAAAGCTGCAAAGACTGACACTAACAGGATACATGAAGGCCCTCTGATGACGAGTTTCTTCTTATCGACATGAGCTCATTATCCGAGAAGTTGACTTAGAAACAACCCTTTTAGTGCTTTTGAGCTTGCATACATCAATGGCAAGTTCCTCACTTATAGCGATAGGTTGACATCAATTACCTTCGACTGAAATATTTTGCGTGGTGTTCGACCTCGGATCATGTATTCACACCATGTGAATTATATTTTAGTACCTTGAGGGTCATTATCATTATTGGTGATTCCTCTCGCGTCTGTTAACAGCTCACATCATTGGTTGGTAATCAGGTGATGTCTTTCCATGTTCGACTTCTGAACATCTCTTCACATGGATTGACTTATACATCGAGTGAAGATTGGGCGAGTTTGAAGACCCTGAATCTAGTTTTATCCATATAGGTTGCAATATATTCAGGAATACAAAAACCTCAAATGTACAAAGGAACTACATAGATGGTCATCCTAACCATGGATGATGAATCTATATCTGAAGATTCACTAGTCTGTATCTGGAGACAACTATCTAATTTATGTACATGAAAGGAATTTATAAAGCTAAGCATGGGAATGCCTTCCTCAACTAGATCATGAAAATTATATTATGATGATGTATTATATTGTAACTTATGTAGGTCACCTTCCAGTTCGAAGCTTCAGATCCTCATGATAAAGCATTTCACCCGACATCAATATTTATGACTTCATACTTTAAGGGGCAATTGTTATAGAAATATTTGGGCACATCAACCCCAAACTTATATTTTGATGTATTAGAGCTCATAAACCCCTAAAAGAGTTGTTTCATACCCTAAAGGAACATAGTCATCTAAATACATTATCCCCCAAACGTTCCATCTAAGAAACCATCCAGAAACTGCCTAAATTGAACCATACTGACTGCTCCACTAGCAAAGTGTGATGCATACTGAGTGGTACACTGCTAGGGTGCAATGCATACTCTTTAGGCCTTATATAGGGTGTGATGGGCTAGTATGGACAAATATCCGAGACATTTGTTAGTTGATTGTTCATGAAATCTTCCAGAACTTTCTCCTATGCCACTTGCCTCTCTGAATTCGCCCAAGGATGAATAAGGGATCTAAGAAATCTCCAATCCCTTCTCTTCTAGAACCAATTGTAACAAGTGGAATGAAACTAATCAAACCCCATGGATGACTCACACCCTTGCACACATCTATAAATGGATCCCTCATCTAAGAGATCTAGAGGCTGGAATATTGTGCATTGCAAGGAAGTGCTAATTGTTTGTAATTGAGGAAAGAGAATTGTATTGTTGGATTGATCTTGCTATTTCATGAGGTGAAGAAGGATTGAAGTTGGGAGGATGATGTTGGATCAGAAAATTGGGTTGTAATTCTCCCTTGTATTAATAAAGTTCTTTAGTTTTTCTTCCAAATGATTGTGCAATTGTGAATGTTATCATTTTTGAATGCTATCATTTGTTCATTATATATCTGATTCTGTAATGGTTATGTTGTAATAGATCACGATGCTTTGATAGTTCTTTGTTGTTGTACTTTTGCAGGTACTCTCCAAACGTGTTAAGTACAAGGAGGAGTTGCAGGCTTTGTCAAAGGGGAGAGAGATCAAGCAAGGGATTAAGCAGAAGTTCCAGGTTGGTTCCATTATCTTTCTCTTATTTGTTACCCATAGAAGAAATCGTTGAATTGCTTTAAACTATTGTTTCTAGAGTAGCTGCCAAACCTAGAGGGCTAGCATTCTTTAGGAATATTGGTTTTACTAGAAACATCAACACCTCAAAATCAACTTTCTTATAGTCACCGGGTTCCCTTGGTTACTGCCCAATTGATTGAATGAAGGACACCTGCATCTTCCCCTGTTTGATGTCAAAGGCTGACATTAATCTATTCTAACCTAGAGTAGAAAGTTTGAAAAGCTAAGCATGTGTCTCAACTTTCAACCTTTCATTCCTCATTTTTATCTCCTTGAATATGTCTTTGATACTTTTATCCTGATCTACTAGCCTGCTGAAAGATGAGGCCTCTACACTCATCTGTATTTGTATCATCTAGGTTCCTAAGGATGATGGGGGTTGTGTTTCCTCTAAAGGAGAAACACCTTTACTCATTTATTGCGCAAAATTAGTTATTTCAACTGAGCCATCGGTGTCTTCCTGTTTTGACATAGGATTGAGTCTAGGCCTTTTGCTTTGGTCTCTTTCATATTGAACATTGAAGGCTTGTGTCCCTGACCTTGATCCTTCCTCCCTACCCCTTTTGGAGTTTTTCTCCTCATTCAGAGGAGTCTGCATGATAGGGGGAGTGCTCATTGTCCCCTCCTAAGGTGGTACCTACAGAAATGAATTTTCATCAAGTTTATTTTCTATATATAATAATGTGTTTTCCACAGCAACTTCAGTATTGTCCCTATCCTCTAAAGTGTTTTCCACCCATTGTAATTGGTTGGCATACTTTTCTATCTCAGGGATACGGTGATGGATATAGGGGGCCATTTTGTTTTTCTGCCTTCTTTTTCAGATGAAATCCAAGGGATCATATCTCCATATGAAGCTTTGTTTTAATTTTAATATCTGAAGGATCAGGTCTGCCTCTTTTCTAGCTTCTCTGCTATTACAAATAAAAGGACTCAATTGGTCTTTGATCTTGAGCTAGGCTTTCTTTTTGGCTTTGAAAAATTTTACCTCATCTAAATTTATTATCTTCCTGTAGTACTCCAAGGCAAATGACCTCATTGGGAGGTATTTAGGTAGTTTGTATGGGGCAAGCTAGCACCCATAAATCCTTATTTCAGTGTGATTTTGATACAAGTACCAATCTCCCACCTGATGATTGATGTTTAAATGAAAGGCTCTCCTGATCTAAAGACTGATTACTTGTGGAGGAATTCCATTGAGCATGGTCATCACAGGGTGGACAAAGGAATCTATGAATTCATTGTATGAATAGGGGGAGGAATATTGATGAATCAATGGGGTCTAGAAGATGACTGATCTTGGTTGGCCCTTGGTGTCCAACTTTTACAAGGTAACTGGAAATTTATCTGCTTGAAATTATAGGAACATGTGGTATAGTACTGAGGAGTACCTATAAACCCTTTTTATTTCCCATTTTTTTGAACTACTCATGCATTTTTTCAGCGATGAATGTGGAAAAGTCATAAAGAGTTGCATGAGGTTGTCCTGGGGTATAGATGGACATGAAAGCCAGGATGATTTCATCAATGTACTCACTTGTGGAGTAACCCAAAACACAAGATATCATGGATACAATATTTCGACCCAAGGAGAAAATATAGTTGCTACATATGGAGGGTGGTCTTTGGGGGTATACTTCTCTTCTATGATGAGGGTTTGAATCAATTGGGCCAATCTTGCAGAGCTGAGTTTGGAATATAAGTCCATCAGGTCTCCAATTGAGAGGGGAGTTAGTTTTGGCTCTAGTTGGAGCTGGAGCATCTCATTGATGAACTCAGGAGTGATGGTGAAAAGGACTTTCTGGTCATTCAACACGATGGTTCCATGACTGAGGACATAGAAAGCATAGCACATATGTACAATTTCAAGAAAAATATGGATTTGGGTGTTAAGGGATAAAGTCCCCTAGGGCTTTGGGTCAAAACCTTAACAGAGAAGGAGAAATCCACAATAAGAAACAAGCAAATGACTCAGGCAAAACACTTAAACGAGCAAACTATGCAAAGATGTACATACCCGGGGGTCCTTCGTTCGGGTAGTTCTAGCCAAGGTTCAAACCCTCTACAACTCCTCTCTATATTTGAACCTACAAAACAACCAATTCAAAGACACACAACAGCATATAGATAAAGCATTATAGTCAAATCAACTTTATAACATATAAATGGATGGTTAGTTATACATTGAAATAGTCATTCATATATAAACCATAACAACAACATCAGATGCATGAACAAAGTTGATATCAGGAACAAGACAGTGTTTCTTTTATTGCGGATAATTATAATCAAAACATAGAAAGAGTTCACCTAATTCTTCCTCTTCTGGCTCCAAGTGGAATCGTCCTCCAGGTCTGTCCAGTCCCATTCTTCAAAAGGCTCCTTCCATAACCAACACAAGGATATCTCCCACAAGTGAAAGGATATCAACTCTCAAGGAAACAAGGGTTTCTTGAACTTGGGGAAGTGCTTGAAGCACAAGGATCTTCAGACTTGATCAGGCGATAATCTCAGTAGAGTAATTCTCTATTTTCTCTCCTCCTTAAGGCCTTACCATTGAAGTCATTTTATACTTCTCCCAAAGTAGTTTTTTAGTTGGGAAACAGTTGGGAAGAGTTGGGCCATAGGAACTAATAGGTAATCAACACGTAAAACCTGTGATCTCCCCCCGTAATTAAGGAAATTTAAATTTTTAAGTGTTTTAATACATATACGCGGGTTGGGAATAGATTTACCCATGTGTACACATGTTTAATATAGGGCGAAGTAGCATACAAGGAGTAAAACACTATTTTTTCAGTATTTGGACCAAGTCTGGAAGGAGGGGCTTCCCTAAGCCATAAATTAAGCATCACAAATACATAAGGTGGTATTTGGAGCTATAACAAATGCCTCCTAATATATGAGGTTAGAAGGGGAACATGATGGCCGAAATTTATTAAGTATACGGGAAGGAAACTTGTCAAAAACCGGGAAGGACTTCACCAGATTTCATCCTGCCAAGCTAGCAAAAGAAGATCAGAAAGAAACAACTGTCTGAGGCAGATTTGCTCAGAGAAAGTAAAGCATGTTCACACATCAAGTACAAGTGGATCCACTATGTATACAAGTATAAGGAACTAAAAGTACATAATGGATCATCTGATCACGATCGAACAAGTACATGTTTGAATATCACATATAAGATGATGATAAATGAAGCTGAAGGGCGGAGCTTACCACTAATCTCAAAAACTGATCCCAATAGTACCAAATGAACATGATGGAACAAGATGGTACTACATTGCAACTCAAATTCCAGCATATAAGATGTCGTTGCGAAATACTGCAAAATATAATGTGGAATGGTGTCAACTAGCAGCAACAAGAGCAACTAACAACTGAACCAAAGAATGTTGATGCAACCCAAGGTCTTCACCGATTTCCATGGAACATTTCTACACAATCGGAATAAATGATCTGAAGTTGACCATGTGAGAGATCATTTGATAACCAGCCATTGATGTATGTCGTTAACAAATGTGAGACTACTCAATGATAATGATAATGAGAGTCAAGGTAACTAGTACAATCTAACAATTGTGAATAGATGTGGTGAAGTCGAACACCTATAAGAATCTATCAATCATGAAACAATGATGGTTTCCCACTGTTGATAGCGAAGGATCTGCCACTGATGACTGCAAACCCCAAGGTACTACCAAATGGAATCTAGACCTTTGCCCCAAAGCAATGAGTCGTAGTCAACAGGGAATGATCTACTAGAAGGAAGGCATTAAAATATGAAAATGAACTTAAAGATATTTTTGATGGGATTAAATGACTGATATAATGATCATGTTCCAGATGTGGGTCCGGTATGCCAAATGGATTTCTGCTGCATAGGCATCATGGAAGAGGTGACGAAGAGGTGGCTGCAAAGACTGAGAGAGTCTTGTACGCAGTCTAGCGAAACTTGGTGAGGTTGACCAACCAGGTACCGATGGAGGCCGTAGAAAATCTACCAGAGGATATGCAGTGCCACATGGTAGGAGTGCCATGCAACTCGGTTCGCCGTTTTTGGCGTGTGGCTAAAGCAGTGGTCACCTACTTAGCCACTCATCCTAAGTTGGGTCATTAGATGTACTGGACATGATTATGGGCATTTTAGTACCGATTTTGTATATTATTTTTCACACACTTTATGTACACGGGCAGTTT
>APFE031453288.1:23211-42838 GCA_000404065.3 Pinus taeda
TCAAGGCAGCCACGTCTTTCCTTGGCTAAATCACGTGAGAACAAGCTACAATGTGGGAAAACTCATTGGCATACTCAATCCCCTGATTTGTGCAAGATCTGGTGCACAACTATAGTCACAACTGATAGCAATCTGATTCCCTAACACCTGTCCCTGCTGAACTGAACATGCACTGACATGCAACTGAGTTAACTGATGTATTCATTAGTTGTATTATGAGTTAATAACTTGTGAATTAATTAATAACTAATTCACCCAACTCATCTCTAGTCTATTTGCCAGTTAGACTAAATACAACCAGTTTAACAAAGCTAAACTGAACACAACTCCATCAACTGCACCTCCAGTCCACTAAACTCAACTCACTTGAGTTCTAACTGAAGTCCTGCATGCAAATATTAGTCATCCCATAGGTAACCACGTATTTCCTTCTGGGATCTGCATGTACCACATCCGTAGCTCATCCTGAAGTGCTCCAAGAGAATAAGACAAAGTTTATAGTCTAAATATTATTATGAGCTAATAATATTTGACTGTTCTATATTTAGACTGAGCAGTCACTCCGCTGTGGTGTCACTCCGCTGTGGTCTAAAAATAGAAGTCCATCTATTTTTTCCAACTTGATCAATCATCCATAAACAACAACCTGCAATCCATAGACATGATCCATATGTCTAAAAATAGACATAGTCTAAAAATAGACTTGCGCCAAAAATAGCCTGCGGGCCCACTTAGTGAAGGCGACTCTTTTCACTAAGCTCAATCATCTTGTTGCAATCTCAACAAGCATTTCTTGTTGCACACTTTTCAACACTTCTAGTTGAGCTGATTCAAGTTCAGAAGTACTTTCTTGTTGAGCAATTTCAAGTTGAGGAACAACTTGTTGTTGAACAACCTCGGTTACTGTTTCACTAGGATCAGTGCTAATGTCCTCAGGTAATTGTGAAACTTCTTCTTCAGAAATAAATGGGCCAGAAATAGTTAGAGTAAGTAGAGTCTCAGTAATTACCGAAATAGATGATTCAAGTAATTCAGATGAAGAACTAGGAGTTCTTGGTGTACTAGACTCAGTTAAGAGAGACTGGTTTGCCCGAATTGGTGTCACTTCAGGAGGCAAAGGCGATTTTCTCATTGTTCTCTATGAATGATGGGGTATGGGTTGATGTTCCTCCACGATTGTTGATTAATTTTATTATCAAAAAATAAATAAATAAAAAGGGGTATACTAGGCAAAGGTTTACCAGGCAACTGTGAACTGTAGAATACTTCCTGGAGAACCAAGAAGTATGGGCAGGCAATCTCCCCGAATGTTGTGTTTGGTGTATCACAGTTTACAAGGTGGCCGAATCAGTTACTTAAGGATGGATAGCAACCTAGAGTTGTCCTCCCATATATACCCGAAGGTACGTGGAGGCCCAGTCCGTATAAGCACTGTCTAATGCAAAATTGCACAGTGAGAGCATTCCCATATACTTTACGTACTGTAACACCACCCCATATACCCGAAGGTACGTGGATGAGCTATGATATAGTCACATCCATGGAATGAGGTATCACACTTGGGATGTATTGTAGACAAGTTAGTGACAACTGCTTTGTTTTACGACACCGGAACACCTCTCTAGCCTAGAACCACTAAATGTTCTCGTTAATGACAATGCTCCACTAGGTAAATTGATGTTTATTTTAAGTTGATCTTGCTTAGGAATTTTCATTTCAAGTTCACCACGTGATGTATTATGAAATTCCTAGGAATGCAACTATCATTATAAGCATTCTTTCCATTCAATTTAACGATGAAAATCCTAGCTACTTAGGGATAGAGCAACCAGATTTCTTTTGATCAAAGAGCAAAGAGCACAATCTAAATGCAATTTCCCTACACTATTCCTATCAGCACACAGAAACGTTTTCAAGGCCACATGCATGTATTTATTTTGGATTCTCTTAATGTGAATATGAACAAAAAGGAAATATGCACATACAATCAATCAATATTTCATATGAACAAAGACTTTTACGGAAATTCAAATTCGAAGGAAGAGAAGAATTTACGACACTTTCTTTCGAATGAAGATTAATCAATTATATCCTAACTTTGACTATTGATCGATAATGACAAAGAAAACATGAAGAAACATTAATCAATCCTATCAAAGTTGGGCTAGACAAGGAGCTAAACACTCATTTTCTGAGACATAGCATTCATTGATCAATCAACAAACAGTCAAATAGAGAAAATTTGGCAAAAAGCTCTTTCCAAAGGTGGGAAACTGATCCTAGGAGGATCAGCACATCCCAGAGTGGGAGACAGTGCACTTCAGAGCACTGTCCCTAAGCCAGGGATGCTTTGCAACGCACTGTGTCCCTCACAAGCTTGCACTGGTGATGGTAAGCCATTTCAAGAGGCAATTTGACACAGTTTTGACCAATTTTTCAATCTAAACAACTGAATTACAATCGATGAACACAAATAAAGTCTACAAGGATGTCTTAGGAGGTGGATAAGCTACTAGGAAAGAGGATTCTACCCCAGCGGAGTCGCTAATTTGTTTTGGAGAATTTAGCATCTATGGATAAATACTAATTTACTAGACAAATCGTTGTGCCTAGAACAACAGTTTAAAGTGTTTTAGACTTTTCCTATAATCAATAGATAAGAAGAGAGAATAGAAGGCCTACCTGTAGTTCCGCTTTCCTCTCATCTCCCTTGTATCAATTCTGTCACTCCTTCCCGTACTTAATCCACTTGAGAAATACCATGTAAACACAACAGAAGATGAAAACCAATCAAAACATATGATCCATTGAATATAAATGAAAAGAATCATAAGAAATTCAAACATATAAACATTATAAAAGAACACAACATATGGAAAAAGGTTCAAACACTTTATTGAATAGAAGAAGGAATTACAACCATCGGTGTCTGATTCAAAGTCATTCCTCCAGCTTGGATCCCATCCACATCACATCAAAAGCAAGACAAGCTTGTGGCATCACATCATTTGTTCCAAAGTCAAGTCTCATAGTAGCATTATCTCCTTACAATTCAACATAATCCAGCCCCTGATCACTTAGATGAGTGGTCAATTTATAGGAAGATGAATGAGGTTTTGTCATTAATAGTGACATTGAATGGCCTTCCATAGTTAGAATTAGTTCCATGGAGGAAGGGATGAGAGGATAGGATGCTCCTTAACTCATTCCTCATCGATTTTCGAGCTCATAGGATTCGATAAGACAGGGAAACTTCTAGATCACTCCAAAATATAAGAATATTCCCCAAACCCTATGTGAATTTCGCTCATTCTCGCCTAGCCCAGGTGAAAGGAAGCCTAAGTTCTCTACAAAGCACCTTGGCAGTGGACTTAACTACTCTACAGCGCAGCTTCATAAGGGCTTACCTGCGCTAGTCCCTCTAGAGGAAATTTCTAGATGTCTTCAAGTCATGAAACCGTCTGGAAAGGAGGCATTCAATGGGTTGACTTGTTTAGGGCATGAAACAACTGAATTTAGGGTTTGATGAGCCCTAAAACACTGATCTGAATGTTGGGATTTGATGTGCCCAAATGGATCTATAACACTCCCATTCACAGAGTCTTGATAGCTATTCCAACTCTTGGGAAGGCCTAGAAGAGCTAGGCTCACCATATCATCCTTGGTGACATTTATTCCAACACTTCCAAGATCTTCATGACAGTGAGTGAACTTGGTCAAGTAATTTGGAATGGTCTTGCCTTTCTCCATCTTGATTTTTCAAAGTTTATCTTTCAGTGACAACTTCCTATCGTCACTGATGTTCTGGAATAGGTCTGCGAATGATTTATGCATAGCATAGGGAGTTTCATTCCCATGGAGACTTGAGACAATGTGGTCTCAAACTCCCTCAAGGATTATCCCCTCGCCTTCGCCACACACTTCTTCCATTCGGCTAGGATCTCTACATCCTATGTTGTTGGCTTTGGAATTTCTTGATCAATGAATTCCTTGAGGCCATTATCCTCCAACACTGCCTCCATCCTATCCTTCTAGGCTATATAATTCAAGTTGCCTTCCAAGGCATACTTGAGCCTCAAACCATAGAAAGCCATCTGCCGATCCTGAAGTATGTATTGAAAATTTGAATTTCACCTGTAACCCTAAACAAAAAAACTTTAAAATCTCCTCTAGTATACTATCTTCATAGCTCATGTAATGTACTAAAATATAAGACAAGAATCTACTCTACTCTTCAAACAGTGGAAACCAATAGATCGATGAAAACAATAATCAACTAGAGGAAGATAATCAATGGCACATAACATAATAATTTCTCTGGGGAAATCCACTGATCAAAAACCAAACTATCTATTGCATTAATAAAAAATCCGAGTGATAATACAAACCGTGTTCTCACTAGAACAATTCTTGCACAAGTATGATCAAATCTCTACCTCACAATCCCGCTCTGGTCAACACTTAGCCAATTCTGCTACCTGCCAAGCCCCTATTTACTTGCACAATTCCTATGAGGATCAACCCATATATAATTGGAAAATACTTCCTCCATAATTGCACAATCCAAAACTAGGTCATTCTCTGATTGCATGCATGACATGTACAACTCGGATCATCATACAACTGACATCACATCGTCCCTGCACTCTAGTCTCAACTGGGTCTTTTTCTGAACTAACATGCATGAGTTTCTCATGAGGGAATCTTAAGTTAGCTAGAGTAGCACTGAGGATGCACTAGTGCACCAACTTAGTACTATACCTCTACTAGTTCCTCCAATAGTTAGAACTAGTTTAGCTGTCTATAACTTAGCCAAACTAAGCTATCAAAATACAACTCAAATAAACTCATCCCGGACCCCTAAAATTTATGGAGAACATATACATGAATACATAAATACTTCCAACTCGAAATTCCTAAGCTAATTAAATCAATTAAACTTAATTAACTATTTAAAAGTTTCTATGAGAATAGAATTCGATTTTAATTCTTAGTTTAAATTCAAGGACAAATTAAACTAGAATTTATTGTTTCCATTTCTCAACAAGAAGGTGAAGGAAGGTATGAAAGCATAAGGAGATAGAGGGATCAACAACTACAGTTGGATTACTTTTCAGGTGTTGAGTTGCATGTATGTTTTACTTGCTACATTTGGCATGCATGGTGTATGCATGTGGTTTCTTGGCTATGAGTTGTTAATGGCATGGAGGATTTCCTGGATTGACAATGGTTTTTCCTAGCCTTTCCATTTCCTTGATAGTTATGGTGTTGTGGGTTTCCCCTTTTTTTTCTGATTGGTTCTCATGCTCCTTATGGCTGTGGGTTGAGTTATTATTTCCTGGAGCTTTGGTTGGACACACTTTAGAATCCCTGGAACAACTTGGGTTGAGTTACCAATATTGGAAGCCTTGGTTGGACAAATTCTATAGAGCCCTTGGTGGGTTGAGTTATTAGTCCTAGAGCCTTGGTTGGACAAATGCTTTGGACCCCTGCGGAATATGCAGCTTGAGTTACTAGTCTTGGAGTCGAGTTGGAACAAACACTCTAGAACCTTGGATCGCTTGGGTAGAGACTGATATGTTGATGTTAGTGATGTCTGACCATGAGGTGGAATCACTGGTTGAGGGTTGAGGTGGTTTTTCCTCTAGAATACCGGGTTCGATTTTGTTTGGTTTAACCCATGAGGTCCCACATTCATGCTTGGAATATGGTGTGAAGGTGATTGGCTGAAAGAAAGATTTGGTTCAGCCCAATCTATGGTCGAGTGTTCTGTGGAAGTATCTAACTTGGTTGGATTTTGCATATGTTAATAAGAGTTATTTTCCTCTTGCATTTCATGAGTAATTGTACTTATTATATGTGGCTTTGATGGTTGATTAATCATGATGTATATGATGTTCATTTACTAGTTATATGATAGACATGAGATGTATAATGGTTATGGTTATTGATGTGTTTTGATTGATTGAGGAATGGTTAATGAATGTGTGAGCTAACATATGTTAATGAAATTATTATGGGAGGTCATTAGACCTTCTTGACGAATCTTAGATAAGTATGAGATCTCTATGTTCATATATGTAATTATGAATTGTAGATTACATGTTCATGATGTGTTTGATGAAATGTTTGTCATGGTTATGCCTTGATAGGTCAATTTCTTGTCTAAGTTTTGTGCTAAAGGCTTTGTATTTTTGTCATATATTATTCTAGAGAGTTTCATTAAGTTTTGGGCAGTGGTCTAGGGGCTAGCCTTGAAAACGTGCCTAAGATCTTGCGGTCATAAGCATAGAAATGGGTGAAAAAGACTACAGTCACTCCCTTGCAGGCTTGTGCATGTGAATGGAGGGTTGCAATTGAATTCCTACAATGTTGTGCCAACGTCTGGAAGTCAAGGTGATCCAAGGGATCAATTTAGTGCTCAAAATTCAAAATGTGTGATAGAGCTTGAAACATGTATGATTGGATAGATCTCAACGATTTGAATCCAACGGAACTCGTTTCACTCAAAAATGATATCGTATGCTCTCAATATCGTGTTCTAACCAAATTCTCAAACACACAAAAATTTTCAGAATTGATAGGGTGACTGTAGATTTTGGGTCAGTGGCAAGCTTCTGCTTGGCCACTCCTGATTGGTCCAAAATTTTAGAATTTTATTGGCTCAGATTTGTTTTTTATATAGTGGTGGTTGAATTTTTTTATTAATATTTGGGTTGACTGTGTATTTTGGTGGGCCAAGGGGGGAGAGCCACGTGGGCCAATTAGAGTTTGCCACATGGCCTCCAATGATACGTAAAAAATTTGTGTGAGGGGCCAAGGGCACCCATGAGATTCAAACTCAAGACCACTGCACAAGCACTAAAAGTCTCCACTAACATGCCACCACAATGTTTCTTAACCTATATACGCTCCCCGATTTATTTAAATTTGGCACATTTTACTTTTTGGAATTGGGTCGGGGCTAAGCCCCATCCAAAATCTCTGCACCCACATAACCATGGGGTAAGACCCTGGGCCAGGGCTTAGCCCCAACTTTGTGGTCACAACCCTACCACAACAAACTGGAGTAGAATCGTGACAGACTCAGATGGGGCTCAGTCTGCATCACCTGACCCTCAATAGAACCACCAATGCAAAGTAGAAGGGGGGCCAACCCAAAAGTCTATGGCTCGAGAATGACCAAGACTGTCGGAGTTTTGGGTGCGTGCAATAGGTGGACACTAGGTCCTAGTTTTATGGGGGCACATACGACCTATGGCAAATAGTTGGGGGCCCGGTCGACAGGGTCGGGTGGTTAACCCTAGCCCCTGGGCATGTGGCCCCCATACGACCTCAAATTTTGGAAACTGAGCATTATTGGACAATTTAACTATCCAAAAAGTTCTCCCTTTGGGCGGGACCATAGGTCAGGTTTGCGCATCAATTTTGGGTTTGGGGGCACTCAAGCCAGGTTTGGGTTGAATTGGACAATGGTTAGCTATGGAATTTGGGAAAAACTTGTAACATGCATAAATTTCTTAGTTTTTGGCCAAATGAGGTGCAAAAAGAACCCAGATGGGGGTTTGTGATAGTTTTGGATCCATTATAGATATTTGTTTTTCATTATGAGTATTGTAAATCCATGAAAACAAAAAATTGAACACTTAATGAAAGATGCCTTGCATTGGAAGTTGACCAAGAGATGTAGCCCTGGAGAGGGGTGAACTCCTTTATCATGTTTGTTGTTATGTGTTTCTAATATGGTATTTTGTCTCTGTTTTGGCTGTTAATTGTGTTTAAAAATCACTTGTTTATGTTTTTAGTAACTTGATCCATTACCCAAAACACACATAAAGATTTCACTTACAATTTGTTTATCACCTTGAATTTTTCAATTACATATCATTCTGGTAATCAGTGCATCAGATTATTATGAAGACTTCATTTTTTTTCAAGTGTTTTTCTGATGCTTGCTAGATTAAAGCTTAAAAGGGGAGAAGGAGAAATTTTGGAGCCAAGATATCAAATTGTTTCAAGGAGAACAAACACACCTCAAACTTCTGTAGTCATGGCACATAAAGAAGGTCCTGAAGGGATGTCTAAAGATGAAATAAGTTTCAGAAAATATTTATTTGATATGTCTGAAATGGTAAGGGTTCTTTATGAAGAGAGGAATTCAAGGTTGAATGGAGAGAGCTCAAAACCTCCAAAAGGAGATGGAGGAAAAGGAGACAAGCCTCCAAAAGGCAATGGAGGAAATGGTGACGAACTACCACCTTCACCTCCATCCTCATTCTCACCTTCATCCTCATCTTCTTCTACTTCTTCTACCCTTTCACAAAAACATCCAAATTCTCCAAAAGGACATGGTAAAATTCCTTTGTTAAAGCTTGATATTAAGTTTGAATTGACTATGTACAATGGAGAGGTAGATGCTGAGAAATTAGATAATTGAGTTCATCAGATTGAAGTGTATTGCAGGATACAAAGAATCAAGGATGATGAGACCAAAATTAAGCTTGCTTCTCCTAAATTGGAAGGTGCAACATTAATTTGGTGGGAAGCCAAAACTCAAGAGGACATGAAGAAAAATGGTAAGTTTTTATCCTCTTGGAATTATTTTGGTGTTGCAATAAGAAGGGAATTTTATCCATTAGCATACATGCAAAAAGCTATCATGGATTGGAATAACTTTAGGCAAGATAAGGGACAAAATGTGCAAAGCTATACTCAAGAATTTGGGAAAAGAGATTTGATTTTGGGTATAGATTTGACCTCTCAAGATACTTTTCTCAAATATACTGGAGTATTACATAGTTATTTGAGACACACAATTCTCATGTTTAACCCTACAAAACTAGATGAAGTTTGTGTACAGGAAACTCATTTAGAGGCAAAAGGGAAGAATGCTTCTAAAGAAACTAGTAAGAATTCATTCAATTCCGGAGAAAAAGAAAAGGGAAGTTTAAAGGCAAGGATAAAAAGACTGCTTCAATAAATAAAAAAGAATAAAAGCTTACATGTAAACATTGTTCTAAAGAAGGCCATGATGAAGACCACTATTGGAAATTTCATCCTGAGATGAGACCCAAAAAGTTTGATAACAAGGAGAAAGAAAAGTTTGTTGCAACTAGACAACAAGATCTAGGATTTGATTCCGGACATGAAACAAAAATTATAGCCATTGGATTTAAAGGTAATGCTTCAATTGCAAGTACTAGTTCTTATAGAAAACCCATCGAAACTATAAATGAAAGAGAAATAATAGAGTTGTTCTATATTAGAATCATCACAAAACATAACAAGGTAGATGCTTTGTTTGATAGTGGTTCACAAGAAAACCTCATTTCAGAAGAAATTGTCAAGAAACTAAATTTGGAAACCATTACTCATCCCAAACCTTATCTTTTTGGTTGGGCATGTGACAATGCCAAGTTGCAAGTGACAATAAAATGCATAGTTAGATTTTCCATCACTGCAAATTTTATTGATGAGGTAGAACTTGATGTAGTACCACTTGACATTTGTGGAATGTTTTTGGGAAGCCCATACTTATATGACAAGAAAGCCATCTTTCATCGCCATGAGGACAAGTATGACTTGTTTAAATATGAGATTGAGTACATTGTTAGAGCACATGGAAATAAGTTGAATTTATCTCTCGTGAATGTTGGACAAATGAAGAGGTTTGTAAACTCTAGTCAGAATTTTACATTGTTGATGATTAAACATAAAGATGTTGATGAATCTGAAGTCTTTGAAGGATACGAATCAAGTTTGAAATCTTATTACATTGAGGTTTCTAATCCATGTGATAAGATTTTTCAGGAGTCTAGTTTGTTGCCTCCTAAAAGAGGAAAACAATATGAAGTTCATTTACAACAGGATGCATCATTATTGAACATTGGCATGAACAAGATGTCAGTGTTAATGAATACACGGGTCAAAAATAAGATGCAAAATATATTTGACAAAGAGCACATTTTTTATAAAATATATTCTTATGGGTTTCATAATGTTTTGGCTTTGAGGAAGAATGGTGCATCGCAATGGAAATCACATTTGGTAAAGATTCTTGCCAAGTGCAAGGCTATACATGTTAAGAATCGTTATAACTAAGGTGAATTGAAATTGAAATTGAATAAGTCTCCTTTGGTTGAAGACATAGGAGGGAATGTTCATATTTCTTTAACATAAGTTTTCTCTTCTAAAAATCTTGAAGAATTGCAGCAAGGTCCTAGCTTTGACAGAAAGACAAAGACTTCAAGCGTGAAGTACCTTCATGAGGGGTTCAAAGTGACAAAAACAAACAAATCCAAATGGGTTGAAATTGGAAGGGTGATGGAATTGTACCCTCATCTATTTGTTAACTGAAAATGAGATTTTGGAGGTCCAAAATCTTTCAATGGGGAGGAGTAATCCAAGGGATCAATTTAGTGCTAAACATTCAGAGTGTGTGATAGAGCTTGAAACATGCACAATTAGATAGAACTCAATGATATGAATCCAATGCAACTCATTTCACTCAAAACCGATATCATATGCTACTGATATTGTGTTCTTACCAAATTTTCAAACATAAAAAAATTTGCAGAATTGGCAGGGTGATTGTAAATTTTGGGCTACTGGCAGGTTGCCACTTGGCCACTCCTGATTGGTCCAAAAATTTGGAATTTTATTGGCTCATAATTTATTTTATATAGTGGTGGTTTGAATTTTTTATTAATATTTGGGTTGACTGTCTATTTGGGTGGACCAATGGGGGAGTGCTACGTGGGCCAATTGGAAGTTGCCACGTGGCCTCCAATGATAGGTCAAAAATTTGTGTGAGGGGCCAAGGGTACTCACAGGAATCAAGCTCAAGACCTCTTCCCAAGCACTAAGATTCTCGACCAATGTGCCACCACAATGTTTCTTAACCTATATCGCTCCCAGTTTTATTTAAATTTGGCACATTTCATGTTTTGGAATTAGGTTGAGGCTAAGCCCTGGCCCTGGTCTCCACGCCCACATAACCATGGGGCAGTACCATGGGCCCATGCTTAGCCCCAGCCCGTGGTCACAACCCTACCACAACAAACCAGGGCGGAACCGTGGCAGAGTCAGATGGGGGCCAGCCTGTAGGGGGTCATCCTGGGTCACATGACCCCCAACAGAACCACCAACATAGAGTAGAAGGGGGCTAGCCCTAGGTGCTTACAGTGGGGGCCAGCCCGAGGGCCTATGGCCCAAAAATGATCAAGACTGTTGGAGTTTTGGGTACACGCAACAGGTGGACACTAGGTCCCAGTTTTATGGGGTCGCATATGACCCATGGCAATTAGTTGAGGGCTCGATGAGTGGGGGTTGATGGTTAGCCCCAACCCCTGGGCACATGGCCCCCATAGGACCTTAAGTTTCAAAGACTGGGCATTATTGGACAATTTAACTGTCCAAAAAATTCACCCATTCGGTGGGATTGTAGGTCAAGTTTGCATGCCAGATCTGGGTTTGGGGGTGCTCAAGCCAGGTTTGGGTCGAATTGGAGGATCGTTAGCTATGGAATTTGGGAAAAACTTATAACATGCATAAATTTATCATTTTTTGGGCAAATGAGATGCATAAAGAACCCGGATGATGGTTTTTGACAGTTTTGGATCCAATGGAAACATTTGTTTTGTATTTTGAGCATTGTAAGGCCATTAAAACAAAAATTTGATCACTTAATGAAAGAGGCCTTGCATTGGAAGTTGGACTAGGAGATGTAGACCAAGAGAAGGGTGAACTCCTCTATCATGTTTGTTGTTATGTGTTTCTGATATGGTGTTTTGTCTATGTTTTGGCTATTAATTGTGTAAAAAAATCACTTGTTTATGTATTTAGTAACTTGATCCATTACACAAAACCCATATAAAAATTTCACTGGAATTTGTATATCACCTTCAAGTTTTCAATTAAAGATTTGATACCAAAATGATCTATAATTAAAACTTGAAGGTGATATAGAAATTGCAAGTAAATTTTTTTGTGTTATGGGTAATGGATCAAGTTACAAAACACATAAACAAGTGATTTTTTTGAACACAAGTAACAACCAAAATAAAGACAAAATACCATTTCAGAAACACAAAACAACAAACATCATAAAGGAGTTAACCCCTCTCCTAGGCTACATCTCCTAGCCTAGCTCCTAATGCAGGGCCTGTTTCATTAAGAGCTCAAATTTACGTTTTCATGGCTTTACTAATCAGAATCTAGATTAGGGGCAAAATTTTGCTCAAAAATAAAGTGCTCAGAATCGCTCAAAAGCTAAATGACCACATCTGTCTCAGTGATATGGTCCCAACGCAACTCGTTTCGTGAAAACATGATATCATATGATCAATATATCGTGTTTTGATTGCTTTTTCAAACACGCAAAATTTTGGGTACAGGGTTGACTGGGATGCTGACTAGGCATCCGTATAGCCTAATCAACAAAAAGAATATTCCAAGGAATATTACTTGGAATATTCCCAAAATATTCTGAAAAGTGACTCAATTAGATTGCGGAAAGTGTCAACATGTTATTGGTCAAAGACATTTGAGTTGGACCAATGAGAGGCTGACACGTGGCAAGCTCGAAGGTCGCCACATGCCCTCTCAAAGGTCGTGTAAAATGTTTTGGCAGGCCGACGGAGTCGAACTGGTGGCCTTGCCCACACAAACCCAAAGCTTTACCACTATGCCGCAACAATGTTTCGTAACAAAGTACGAGCGCGCTTGTTATTTAGAGAGTAACACGTGGCAGATTAGGGGAGGAGAGGGCCAACCCCCTTTGCATATGACCAACACCACAAAAATCGGAGCCAGCGCTAACGCTAACCGCACGTTTAACGCACTAAGTGGGATTAACACTAATAAAATCATACTTATCCCTTAATTAAATCGTGGATTAAGTTGGCGATGGTTTTAGTAGGCTCGACAAATCCGGCGCTGCTCCAATTTGGGCAGGGCTAACTGGAGTTTCTCCAGATTTGGTGGAGTTTTCCTAGGGAAAATTGAAAAGACCATGAATTTTGCAAAATTCGGCCAATTTTGGTTCTGAAAGAGTCATTCCTAGATTATTTGGATGTTCTGAGCACAATGGAACATGTTGTAGAGGCAGAAAGGAAATTATGTAGGTGATTTTTCTACTTTGAAGTTTAAGGAAGCCCAGGGCCACCAGGAGAGGAGGTAAAGCCTAGATCAATTGAAGTCCAATTACAAAGCTTGGATAGTCATTTTTTGGGTTTTTGGGTCTTCTGAATCCAATGGAGTAGGTTCCAAATCCATTGGAGCACTTCAGGTGCATGTAATCAAAGAATTTACCATTAATCTAAAGAGGACCTAGCCACGGATGCAGGTCCAAGGAGATGTAGCCCAGGAGGGGTGAACTCATTTATCAACTTTGTGTTATGAGTTGTTGTGTTTTACTTCTCTGCAATTTACTTGTTGTATATGTGTTTAAAACAACTAACTAACCTCATAAATTTCTCATAAAAGGAACTCAACACTTGACACATAATTCCTCACATTTTGGTTAATTTGATACAATCCTAAACACATTGTTTTTAATATTGATGAGGGAACTTTAATAGCATTAACAAGTTTTCCCAACATTCAAATCAAGTTGGTATTAGAGCATTGTTAGCTCATTTTAACCCTCAGATGGTTTGCCAAGGTTAGCTAGAAAATTAGTTATTGGTTTTGCATTTGTGCAAGGAGAATTTAACGGTGTGCAAGTTTATGTGTGTAAGCTGAAGAAGGGAGATGGTCTGAGATTCTTCTTTGTTGAGAAATTTTTTGAATATTTGTGAATCTTTTTGATGCATTACAAGTGTGATGGCAGATTCAACAAGTGATGTTTCTAATCCATCTTCCTTAGCATGACTCTTTGATTTAGAGATGTCGCAAGGGCTTATCATCATGAGAGATATGGTGCAAGAGATGAATGAATATAGGAAGGAGAACATTATAATTCAAGATGAGTTGATGGCCTTGAAGGAGGAGAAGCAAGAGCTTCTTGAAAAGATGCATGAGATGGAGATTCAACTCCATGATGCCAATGAAATGCTAGCCAAATATGTGCATGAAAATGAGGTATGCAATTCAATTTTATCTTCAATTTCCGCTCAAACTGAATGTTTTGGTTCTTTTGAAAGACACACTATAGGAATAGGGTCCAAATTATTGATGAATATGGGTTATGAAGGTAAAGGGTTAGGCAAACATGCCCAAGGCATAGTTGAGCCAATTGTTGTTGAGGAAAGGCCTAGGTATTTGGGTCCTGGTTATGGAAAACATGATGGAGAATGCTCCAAAGCCAAAGAGGCACATGAAGGTGTTCCAAGAAGGACTTTCATTCATGTTCATTACCTCAAGATTGTAAAGTTTTCGTTCATCAGGAATGAAAAAGTTTTATACCCACTTTGCAAGAATATGCTCATAAGCATGCAACTAGTGGAAATGGTAAACAAGAGGATGGAAATGGGAAACAAAAGGATGTTGAAAGCTCTAAGGTCATTGAAACCATTGTTGGTATTTTGAAGAGAGCCACTACCTCATCAAATTCACCTCTTCAAGAAGGCGACAAAGTTGAATGTGCAAGGTATAAATCTGCCTTAAATAAAGTTCCTTTTGATTATGATAAACATGGTAAATCTTCACATAAGATTTGGAGAAAATTTACATGTTCCTTTTGTGGTTTGAATAACCATACTATTTCAAGGTGTTGGAAGAGGATAGCCATATATAGGAAAATTTTAAAACAAAAGAGACAGAAAGCCAAAGGTCCATTGGATAATGGAAACCATGTTGAAAAGAAGATGCAATGATTTTTCACTCATTTCCATAAGCAGTGTCATCTTGCAGACAAGTGTTGGAATTTGCATCCAAAAAGTTATCCATGACATTTGAAGAAGGTGGAGAGAGATTTTGGGAGGCATGGAAAAGAGGATTCCATAATTGATGCGGGTCAGGATGATACACATGATGAAGTGCAGCTGAAAGTAGCGCCATTGAATTGGCTTGGAAAGAGATGGTTATATTTCTTAACCAATTAAGGCCTTGCATTTCTTTTGATAATTGATGCAAATATTTCCCTATTGATGCATTTCCTTGTTATTTGGATGCATTTCTTTTCCCCTGAAAGTATGTTGCATATTGTATGAAGCAAGATGTCGGAAAAGTAGAGTTATGTTGACTCACTTAGATGCAACAAAGATGGCAATTTGCAACTACAAATTTGCATGCATGTTGCATTCATGAACTTTCATGTTTACGCCAGGAAGGTGTTCAAAAGTGGAGTATGTTGACTCAATTTATTGCAGCAAATTTGGTCATTTCAGCTCTTTAATTACTCGTACATATCAATGGGATTCTTGTACTTGTGATTGTACTTGTGAGAGAGTTGAGAATTGTTACAAATGCATGAGCATTTGTGTGTGTGAACATTGCAATTTTTAATATTTTCATTGTGCTTGAACATGCATGAGTGATTGACTTGTGTTGGTTGATTTCTTTGTTAACATGCACGTTGTCAACTTGAGAATGTTGATCATTTGCACATGCATGAGTGTCAGATTGTGTGGTTGATTGATTGTTACATGTATGTTATATCGACTTGGAAGAGTTGATTTTGTCTCCAAAGATGAAAAGGAGATTTGAAAAATTGTTTCATGAGAATGTGGAATTCTTGTTGTAAATCGTCAAGTTTTTGTACATGCTTTTGCTTGACTTGAAAGTCAGTTGTTTGAAGAAGCATGTTTTGTTGACTTGTGTTTAGTCGATGGTTTATACACCAAGATGTAAGAGTACATGGCGATGTTCACATGATGTGACATTTCTTTCTTTGAAGAAGCAAAAGGAAGAGGCCGTCAAGTTGTATTCTTGCATGAGTGTTTTTCAAGGTTAATGGTGTTTCTTGTGACAAGATGTATCAGGATTTTGGAAGGTCCATGCTTGAGAAATAGGCTCATGATTAGCCTTCATTCTCAAATCATGACATGAGAAGCATGTGAATACTAGAGGATGATGGAATCAAGAAGTGAAAGTGGACAAAAATGCCAAAACAATTGCAGCCATTGTAGACCATTTGATGTGTTGATGCCAAGAAGCGAAAGAGATGGAGAATGAATTCCTTCATATGTGGAATTTGGAACTGTGGAGGTAAAATAATGATAATTTATTTTCTTGTTATTACTGATATTGGAACTCATTGTTGTAGTTCACTTAGATGGGCTTAACTTGGAAAAGTGGTTTCCAAGGAGGAGTTTGCATTGAATGCATGTGTTGCAAAGGAGGAACATGAGTCTCAGTGGGAAGGCCATCAGTAAACTTTCCAAGAACTGAGGGATCACTTTGGTAAAACAGGGTAATTAATCAGCAAGCAACTAGCAAGTGTTGGATCGGGTCAGTGGTGAGCCCCAGTATTGTAGCAATAATGCTACAACTCCTGAGGTTTCCTGTCTCTCATTTTATCAACCCGGTTGTTCGTACAAACTTGGAAGCGACGGTGCTGTATGCACAAGTACTAGACCTTGTCGCAGCTGTCACTTGGTCAGCTAGCACAAGTCTGTTAGGGCTCAAGCCAACTTCTATCGGCTCACAGAAGAAGCTTTATCAATGATGGACGAAAGCTAGCTCAAAGGAGACTAAGCTAATTGACAAAAATGAACTCGAAGTAATTCAATGCATGTAACCCTAGGAAACCCTAATTTAACTAGTCTAACCTCTATAACGCAATGAGGATGAGTAATACTTCTACCAATGCTGCTACTACTTCTAACAAGTGGGAATGCATGAATCTACACTACTGACATTACCAAGGACATGTTTTTATGCTTTTCCATTAAGTAGGTGGAGTGATTGTGTTTTGTTTACTTATTAGGGTTTGATTGTGCAGATTGGATGGAGAAGGAAGGAAAGCGTGGGGCAGGTTGGGAGGCTAAGTGAGGTCCCTATGGACCCTTGGCATCCATCCACGGAGGTTTCCCACGTGCAGGAGCTCAGCAACCGCGTGAAAGACCTCCTACAGGATGTCTGCAGGGGATTCTACAGGAAACTCAGGGTTTTCTACAGGATGTCTCTGAATTGCTACAGGATGTCTCTGAATTGCTACAGGATGGTTTACCGTGGAGGACTGAGGTGAGGAAAAGGTGATGGACGGGTAGGAAGGGATGTGAGAGGTAAGGATCAGGCTAGTGATGGCTCAGGAATGGGAGGATGAGATGGAAAACAGGTGGAGGGAGCGTGTTGGAGTGATGGACGTGAAAGGTCAAGGAATGAGGCCAAGTGAGGATTAGGAGATGTTTAGGAAAGGGCAGAACGCTGTGTAAGGCAGAGAAACGTGGTTGTATGCAAGGTCAAAACAGAAAAGATGGCAGTGAACGAGATGGAAGAGAGTGTAAATGAACCAAATGACCGAAACTGTTGATCAAACCAAGAAAGCATAAACCTACACTAAATATACCGTGATCTTATTTAATCAGTGATCCAAAACGCAAGTAGAAGTACGTATGGGACTGTGGTGAAGAGATGTGTGGTTGGTATAAATGAGAAGGAAGCATCTAAATCCAAATCATAATTGTATCAACCAGTTTCGTGCGTATTTTTGGTGGTCTGCTACGTACTGCACCCCAATCTTCAAACAAGATGGCAGTGAGCCTTAACAAACGATTTTAATGGAGCTCCAATGAATAACATGCATCAACTGCTACGCTAAACAACTGAGAGGAATTGCATCATAACCAAAACCTATCTAACTCACAAGGGAATCGAATTGCAAGACTACCATTCACATTGCATGTGCAAATAAACTCAAAGTGCTGGAAAAAGAACTAGAAACAATACTACACAGAGGGGATCTATGGCTCTCAGGTTGGGCCCTAACCTGAGAGCTATAGTCTCCTAATGAAACTCAGGAATCGATCACAAACTGTCCTCTTTATTCATGATTCAATGTCATGCCAAACTGGCTTACAGCAAAAAGGAAAACAAACTGGACTGATTCCAAAATGATAAGATAGCCCAAAAGATTCAACAACCTATCTAAGGCTACGGCCTCCATATTTATACAAAAAAGATGATGATCCGCCAAGTAGCCTTGATTCTAGGAGCTCGGCTGTCCACTGAAGTTTAACTGCGGATTTGTGAGGCAGTCAATAGTTGATGACTGCTGTTCCTGTAGGACAGCTGGCTACTTCTAAGGCTCGGAGGGGAGATTGATAGGAGCTCAGAGTTCTCGGTGGGAATCACGAGGACTGTCCCAATACTGTGGACATCCTTCCACAAAATCAGCAGTGCCACCTTATGTCTCCTTACTCCTTCTACGTTGCCTTTGTTCCCCTTTTTCATGCCAAAACCTGGAATCACAATGCATTAGTCACGTGGATAAAGTGTCTATCCTTCCTCCTACAAACAACACGAAATAACTAAGAAATGCATGCATAAGCAAATAAAGATGAATGGTTTGAGCAAGTAAAGCAGGCCAAAATGAGCCCGAATTGTACCAAAATTGGGGCTCATCAGTCAGTAGCAAAAGGAGAACATTGGCCGAAGTACCAAGCCATTTGCAAGGCAAGGCATGTCAGTGAACCCAAGAGGTTGTCATGGATATTTTTCCAAGTACAATCAATTGATAAAATTGGGAAGGAGAAGAGTATTTAGCTCTCATCAGATAACCAAATTTTGTGGGTCCAAAATCCTGTCATTGGGAAGGAGTGATCAGAATGTAGATTACGGGAAAACATTTGCTCAAAAATCAAAGTGCTGAGAATCACTCAAAAACTTAACTATTGCATCCATCTCAGCGATACGATCCCAACGCAACTTGTTTCACAGAAAATTGATATCGTATGCTCAAGATATCATGTTCTGATCACTTTGTCAAACAAGAAAAATCTTGGGTACAAGGCTGACTCGGATGCTGACTAGGCATCCATACAACACAGTCAGCAAAAAGAATATTCCAAGGAATATGCCTTTGAATATTCTCATAATGTTTTGACAGGTGGTTCAATCCGATTGTGACAAGTGTCGGCATGTTATTGGTCAAAGGCATTTGAGGTGGACCAATGAGAGGCTGACATGTGGCAAGCCCAGAGGTTGCCACATGCCCTCTCAAAGGTCATGTAAAATGTTTTGGCAGGTCGGCGGCGAGAAACCCGCAACCTCACCCACATAAACCCAAAGCTTTACCACTAAACCGCAACAATGTTTCTTAACAAACTACGAGAGCACTTGCTATTTAAAGAGTAACACGTGGCGGATTGGGGGAGCAGAGGGCCATCCCCCTCCGCATATGACCAACACCGTAAAACCCAGAGCTAGCACAAACGCTAATCGAGTGTTTAACGTGCTAAAATCATTCTTTTCCCTTAATTAAAGCACAAATTGTTGGAAATAATACTGAGAGGGGGGTGAATCAATATTATCAAATCTTTTCCAATAAACACTTGTAGATCTCACTAATGAAACTTGTATATACCTTCCAGATTTTAATGTAATTTATTCTTTAGATGTTAACCATTAATCTGTATGTCAGAAACATATAATAATAAATAGGAAAAAGAAACATAGACAGTCACACCAAAGAACACCAGATATAAGGTGGAAACCCAATGTGGGTGAAAACCACCTGCTGCAA
>APFE031453289.1:0-18445 GCA_000404065.3 Pinus taeda
AAAATAACCATTTAATTTATATGGTTGCACTAATACTATTAGTAATTATAAATTATTATTTATAAAATACATATAACTTAATAAAATTAAGAATGAGCCTATGCTCGCTCCTGTCACCACTCAGTAGCAAGGAGGTTGGCCCAAGGTTGAGAAGAAAAAGGGAGGAAAACTTAGTTTTCCATCCGTTGTATATTAGTTTCTTTTATTGAATGTTTCTGCTTATCACAGGCCTTTGGTTGAGTGATGCTTGTTTATGTGGAATTTACAACATGTAATTTTATTTTTCTATATTAATAAAAATTACGCTTTTTCAATGGAAAAACATTAATAAATTAATTCATAATTTAAAAAATTATTATTATTTATTACAATCTTATTGTATCTTACTACATTTCAAAAATATATTTAAATATTTATATTAAAATCTATTTTTTTAAACCTATGGTAATATTAAATGTTAAATATTTAATTATTTCAAAATATGATTTTTGAAATTCAAATTCAGTTTTAAAGATAATATTGATTTATAAAATATCTATTACTACCCAAAACTTTGTTAATTTGAAAATACTTAGGAAAATTCCATAGCTATGTGATGTCATTTACAACTTTACACTAAATCAACTTGTAATAAGATCTAATCAGCAATAGAGAAATTGTTGTATAAATCATTTACTTTCAATCATATTAATGTAACGTGATTGTATATCCAATTCATTCTTAAATTGAAAAAATAATCTAAATATGTTACAGATTGTGTAATGTTATGGAGGTTGAAAATTAAAAATATTTATAACAATTTTTTTTCAATGGAATTCATGTTGTAGGTTTTACAAAGCATTTTTCCAATAAAATTTCTAAATTTACCTAAAGAATAAATAATAAACATAAAACCAATACAAAAATTTGTAAATAATTAAAAAATAAAAATAAAATTATACCTTTATAAATTTAATAAATATTTTACATTTTGACTAAACTAATATGCAATCAGTTTAATAGCTATGGTATAAAGTAGGTTGTCTGTTTAGAGAGGAAAACATGCATACTTCTTGACTTAATTTCGGACAAGTCTACCGAGGCTGAGGAATTACCCCAACGGTCAAAAGTAGTCGGAATCCAGGCAAAAAAAATTCAATAAATCTTTTAAAAACACTGTTTAAATCATGTTTTTTATGGTGGAAATAGATTCAGCGACATCAAAAACTTATGTGGCACCTTAAATCTTGAAGATTCACAGCTATAATTTGGAGTTACAAAAAATCCCTACCAAAATTTTTCAAAATATTACCAGAATTTCTATAATTCAGAAGAAAAAAACAATCTGGTAAACACAACAAAAACTGAAAAATATAATCTGTGAATAAATCATATATGATTAATGATAATGTGAACCTTAAGCAAACAAAAAATAGTCTCGATTCAATATTATCCAATTAAATGATATTTCAAAAATTATGAAATTAAATCAATATAAATAGCATTTTATTTTGCACATTAGAAAATTAAACCAATTCAAAACAACATTAAAATATCATTTTGATACGGAGAAAAACCAATATAAAATTACAACAAAAACTTATTAGTTGATATCTAAGATATAAACTGAATATGACATGAAGATAAGACACGTATCAATCAGATTGGTGGCCTTTCATGATTTTCCTTGCAATTGCCTTCGAAGCAGCTCTTCAATGTCTTCATAGCAAAATTCAATATCTCAATCGAGTGAAAAGTACTACTCCACTAAAATGAATTTTGTAATGCAGAACATCAGACCTGTTGCATTTTGCTACGCCTTTGTACAAATCCATTATTGAGAATCATTTCTATTTGCTTGTACTGATTTGGTGTGGATGATTAATATTATCGCATTAAGTTTACATTGGTTGGGGTAGTTATAGTTAGAATTTGGAAAGAAAAATCAACATTTAAATTATATTTTTGAAGGTGGAAATAAATTCAAGATCATGAAAAATTTATGGAGTACTCAATCAAAATATTGCCAAAATTTTCATAATTTTTAAAACAAAATAACAGTCTAGTCTAACAACAAATTTAATACTCAAAATAAAAAGAAAGAGACGACAGTACCATATATAATCAAGGGCTATGATCATAAAACTTCACTAATGGTAAACAAGAACGGATTATCATCAATGGGAAAATTATTATTACTATTTCTTATGGAAAATTATTATTACTATTTCTTATGTTTGCCTGTGGGTACCAAATTTTAGAGAAAGAGTTATATTTTGATATGAAGGGTCAGTTTTATTTTTATTTTTCAATATTGACACGTTAAAATAAATTATTATTTTTGTGTGAAAATGGAAAATAATTTTAAATTTCATACATATTTTACAAATCACACTTTTCATTATTAAGACTTATTTACATATCAAAGTACTAGATACACTTGAAGTAGTACACATAGATGACACTGAGTGTTATAATATATATAGGAACTATGAGGATTTCAAACGATCATTTACTTGCGCTCTATGGAGAAAATTTAATTAGACCATTTACTTTAGTTTAAATAGGAATCATATGGAGGGAATTCAATAGGATGATTCACTCTTTCATGTTGCGCATACCATCCCTTAGTTACAATGAAAGCATTGTTCTTTTTTATACAATAATTTAACCTATTGCTCAAATAATTGCCATAGGCTTTTTAAAGGAAATCAAAACATAGTACTATTTTATGGACATCACTCTAATGTCCAATAATATAACAACTCTTTAAAACCTCCAACAACACAAATTTCCATAAATGAAACATAACTTACAAAAATCATTTGATATAAAAATTGCATGTATGATGATTGGCACAAGAAGGTACTCCCTTTTTGGAGCATGACCCACATAGTGTGAAAGTTTACAATCTCTTGATGTAAGGAGAGTGTCTCTTTGAAGGAGAGATAATAAAGTTATATAGGAGATAATATAGTTATCATTACATTAAGTGAATCAGGAGAAGTGGCCAAAGGGTTTAATGAACTTCATTACCAAAATGAGTTTGCAAATTGTCTTCATGTGATTGTTTTTGTTTACTTTGTTTTATTGAAGTAGAACTTTATTATCAAATTGCATGATTAAAACTGTGATATTGTGGATTATATAAAACATCTTGAGTAAGGTAAAACTGAGAAATTTTATAACAATCTAATTTTGGGATAAAAAAATGAACATTTAAATTGAATACTAGTTATTCAGCATTGATTTTTTATAATTAAGCATCAAGCTTACTTTGAATCAATTTTTATCCCAAGTGCTGATTGTTGTAAATTCATATATGTAGGTACAAATAAGACATGTAGGTAATATTCATAAATCCAAATAAGTGAAGCAACTAGTAAATAGAACCTAGCAAAGTAGGTCATAAATGTAAACAATTTGAATTGCAAAAAAATTCATCATGACCAATTTTTTTTTATCTTTAATTCCCACCACTAAAATGCAATTTCAATAAATAGGTGTTGCATGAATTCCATGAAAATAGGATAATATTGTATAAAAATGATAGCATTTCCTTTTTTTTTTTGGGGAGTATATTGATATTGGACAAGAATTATCAACATTGTTTTTTTAAATTGTAATGGCATATAGAAAAATGACTGAAAGAAAAACTCATAAAAATAATTAAAAGCAGAGAATATAATAAAAAGAATTTCTCATCCTTTAGTTGAAAAAATCATAAACAAATTTCATTCCGAATTTGACAAATATTGACTTATTTTAATTTTCATTTGCATGGGAAATAATTTTATGCCCTTCTATGACTAGCTAGACAACTCTTAAAGGACAATGAATGATTAGATTTTTAAATATTTTTCAAATCTTGCACAAATTTAGAAAACTCCTAAAGGAAAATGACTAGATCTTTGTGTTGTTATCAAATTTTGCACAAATTATGGAAGATTTTATAATTTCATTTTATTGTTAGTAGTTTCATTTTAAAGCTTTGATTGAATTTAGTTTATTTTAAAATAATTCAATGTATTTATTTTTTAAAATAATAAATAAATACATAAAATTTTTATTTTATTTTATTAGGAAAATTCCTATAAAAAAATTGTTAGGAGGCATAAATAGGCTCTTTAAAATATGCATATATCTATCATTTGTAAAATAAAATATAATTTTAAATTTCTTTTTTGGTTAATTAAAGTTTCTATTGCCTAAAAATAACTTCCATACCAAAATAAGATGATGGTGTATCCTTAGCATTGTTGTAATCTGTCACAAGGGAACCAAACCTGTGGGTAGTGATATATTCTTTTATCAACTAGAACCATCCTGGAATATAGCTAATTTGTACTTCAATTTTCTGACATGCTCTAGGCTAGATTTACAAAAATCAAGTCATAACTATCACTAGATACACATTTATTAAGAAAACTACTTTAATAAAAATAAAAATCATTATCCAATAGGCTAGAAGAAACATCAATTATGTGAGAAGGAGATAGGGGTTGGATCCTAGGCACTTGTACCTATTGGAGCTGAAGGCTTGATTCTACATTGGAGGTGAACCTCTATGTGGTACAAGCGAGCATCAAGGTTGACTAAGTAGGAGTGTTGGTGGCATTAGTCATTATATCTCATTAAAGAAAGCTATAATTTCATTGCAGACCATGTGTTTTTCTCTAAGAACCCTACCCATGAATGTCCTCATTTGCCAACGAAGGGTAATGGAATTGAGATATTAGCTCCATCATCCCCTTGTACGGGCGGGGTCAAGAAACTAGATAGTTACCTCAGTTTCGATTTTTGAATCAAAGTAAGCTTATCATTTGTTGTTAAGGCTTCCAATTGAAATTTTCCTATTAGATTTTAGGAGGGGTGAAGGAGTGCAATATTTCCTCAATGGTATATTCTTGGGTTTGAGACCAATGTTGGCCCTAAGGGCCTCAATCTCCAGAACCCTGATGAAAGTGCATATGATTGCAGGGCATGGCACATAGCAAGAGGATATGACCAGTTAAAGATACCACAAAGGGTAAATTAGTGAGACAGGTAAACAGGATCTAGGTCAATATCATAAATTATTTCATACTTCGCACCAAATGGGCATGGGATTAGAATTAGTAGGTACAAAGGGTGAACATAGAAAAAGTGTCTATGAGTAGGGCCAAACAACTATAAAACTGAAGGCCCACCATTGAAATTCCACACCACCAATCTCCCCTACATATTATAAACAAGATCCCACCATGAAAAGACAAATAAACTAAGAATGATGTTGAAATTGAACATAGAAAAGTTTACCCCATAACTATTAACCCATTAGGCATTGAAATATTGCAAAATTTAGACATAGAAAAGATTACCCCACAATTATTAGCCCACCAGGATTTGAAATGATGTGGACAAAGCTTGCTTCCTTACCAGTCGCATCACCATCTGGCTATGTCCCATATTGTGAATACTTCCAAAGTCCCAGGGTTCACTTCCTTAGTAATTATGACCTCATTCCATGCTTGAAATTACAACATAGTGGTTGTGAAATGAAGGCAAGCCTCCACTAGGCCAAAACCTTCAAACAACAGAGATTCCACAAATCCATTATCATGAGTGAAATATCCTACATGCAATAGGGTATTGTCTTTGGGACTACATAACAACATGAAGTCACGATAGACAGGCTGAGAGGTCACGAAAAGAATGAGAGTTTTCATCTTAATACTAAGAAATGTAATGTGATTAACATGTGTGGCTACATGGGGTGGGATAGCCATTCCATTCCCTCTTAAGTGCTAAGAGAGGTAGCGGGATAGTGACTTTTTCATCTTCCTCTGACATAGATTCTAACACCCTGATATAAAAATACAATTTTTAATATTTATTTACCTAAATATTATATATTTATTTGTAAAATAAAATTATTTTTTACTTAATTGTTACTCTCTATATATATACCAATTTGGAATATATATATTATAGATACCTATTTTGGAAATAAATAATTTATAATTAAGTTAATTTTTATTTATATTAATGTATTTAATCCAAATAAAAAATAAAAATAAGGCTAAAATCCAATATGACATAGTATAATAAATTGAGCTACTTTCAGAAATAAAATATTTTGGTTATTAAAGTACAATACGTTATTATGAATGGTTTTTAGTTTAATTATTTTTTGTTTTAAGTATGAGGTTATATTTCATTTCCTTAATATATAAAATCAGTTTTCATTAAATTTATTTGTAGTATTAATTTTGGAAGATCTTTGTAAAAATTATTAGCAGAAGAAGTATTAGTGTAGTTATTTATTTTAGGTATTTTATTTAATGAATAGTAGAATTAGGAATGGAGTAGATTAGGGAAGTGTTATTGTATGATGTGGACACATGTGTTGAAAAGTGTAGCAAAAAAATTTCAATTTGATTTTTGTCTTGGTTAAATTGGGGTAATTCACATTTCCACATTAACAGACAATTTGGATGCAGTTAACTTTTGTGACATGGCTTGTGTCACTCACTTTACTCAGTAAATTTAAGTTGGAGGAGTTGAAGTTCATTTAAACATGTGTGATTGCTAATTTGTAGAAATTAAGGTCAATTATCTAAGGTTGTTTTCAATTAAAATAGTTCTAACTATTGAAGGAACTAGTCGAAGGTTAACATTAGGGGAGTTTTGAGGTCTAAAATGGGCCTCCTAAGGAAATTATAAAATAATATTAGCTTATATCATCAAATTTTAGAGGGAAAAAAGAAAAAACTATTTTTTCAACTCGTATTTTCAACTTATCTCCCTATGGGTTTAGTCAGATTTCGAGCATAAACACTCGTTGGATGCATAATTTGATTCCTCATGCAAGGAGTACCCATGTTTCATACTTTCGATGGAACTTGCTACACAAAAAATGAGAAATACATGGAAAACATGATTTCAATCGCATTCTTTTCATGTATTTCTTATTTTCATGCTGTAGGGCCCATTGAAAGTATGCAACATGGGTACTCTTTGAAAGAGGAAATAAATTTTGCATCCAACGAGTCCTCCAAATCAAAATTTGAGTAAAACCTTAAGGAGATAAGTTGAAAATATGAGTTGAAAAAGTCGTTTTATTATTTTATTATTTTTTAATCTTTTACTTTTTTACTCCAAAAATGGCGAATCATCCCCCATGATTATCATCATCATATTGAACACTATTGGTTCTTATAAAGTTTATTTTGGCTGTACATTTTTCTTAGGAGGCCCATTTTAGACCTCAAAATTCCCATACTGTTAAGTAGTGGGACTTAAGTCAAGCTCAATGATCAACCAATTAACTAATCAATCAACCAAAAATAGGTAGTTCTTGTAGAGAATTTGAGCTCCCTAGGCTTCGTGGAGATTCTAAGGTAGTCTAACATTAGTTGTAGACTAGTCTTGTGTGTACAGGTGTTGCATGTAGTCAGATGATCAACCTAAGTAATTGTGTAATCCATTTTGGAGAAATTCCTAATTAAAAGGGGCCTAATTTCTCAAGGAGCAACACAAGGAAATAGGAGCTCAAGCAAAGGCAAAAATTGACTAAGTCTGTGTCAGAGATTCTCAATGAGAAGAGAGATAGGTTATGCACTTGCAGGTTTTCCTCAGTTGATCAAAGAAATTGTAATACATCCCTATTCATCAAATTAATGCAAGCTAGAATTGGGGTTTTTAGTAGATTACTTTCCATAGGAAAATATTATTTTCTTCTGTGTGATTTCTTATTGCATGTATGAGATTTTTGTTATAAAATGTGATATAATGTCCACAGAATAGTAGAGTAGGTTTGTGTCTTGTGATTTTGATTGAAACTTCATGAGAATTCACAAATCTATATCATAATTTCTGTATGGTATCATATAAAGATTCACATTAGATCAAAAGTTTTGAAGTTGTTTCCCAGGAGGTTCAAATTTTGGAGTTCAGTGCAACAAGATCTTTACAAAGCTAAGAACATGGCCTTCAAAGGACTAAGGCTAGAATATGCCTTAGAAGGCACCTCTAATTTTGTTGCATGAAAGGATCACATTGAGGTAGTGATGGATGACAATGGATTGCTAGAATACATCAACACAAATTTTGCAAAACCACCAGAATATGAGGTCGAGAACCTTGTTGAGTGGAAGAAAGATCTAGCCAAGGAGAGAAGAATAATCTTGGAGGGAGTATGAGATCGGATTGTCTCAAATAAAAAAATAAAAGAACTTTGTTTACAATATGGAAAGCATTGACATAATTTTTTGAGAATAATAGTGACCACAAAAAGTTCATGCCCAAGGATAAACTTCGAAGTATCAAGATGCAAAAGAATGACATTCTTCTGTAGTACCTGAGCAAGTTCACACAATGTCATCATGAACTTGGCAAAGGTTGGTGTAAATGTTCCTAAAGAACACTTGATAAGCCTAGCCCTTCTAATTTTTCCCAAGAGTTGGCATAGCTATCAAGATTTGGGGAACATGAGAGAGAAACTACCAAATTGGGAGTGCTTATGGTTTGATTTGGTACAAGAGGAAATAAGGCGGAATACTGGAGATGTAACTTCAACGAAGGTTGAGGATGAAGAAAACTTTAAATTGAATGGAAATGAAAAGAAGGAAAAAGGAAACAAATCTCAATCCAAACCATAATCCAGTCAACAGGGAAAGAAGAACCTTTTTTCCAAAATTAAATGCTTCAATTGTCATGAATTTAGGCACTATGCCATGATGTGTCCACATAAAAATGCAATAAAGAATACCTCTAGAGGAGCATTAGGTGAAGCTTGGCTTCACAGTTCGAGCTCGACTTTACCCTTATTTCATGCATGGCTAACACAATCTTGGGGTGTGTGTGGTACTTGGACTCAGGTGCATTGTTACATATGATAGTGTGTATAGATTTTTTCAGTGACTTGGAAGAAAAATATTTGTAGATTCAGAACAAGATGGGGGACGGAAGAAGGTATAGTGAAACCGAGGTTGGTACAATCACCTTTCAAAGGGAGTTGATCTCTCCTCTTAGGCTGAATAATTTCATATTTTTTCTGGGCCTAAAGAAAAATCTCATTTATGTTTCAATTTTGGAAGATTGTGTTTATGATGTTATATTCAACAAACGAAAGGAATTCTTGAGACATGTAGCCATGGGAAAGGTGAAGCAGATCAAGGTTCATGTGAAGAACCTATATAAGATACATGTGGAAAAATGTGTTGCATTAAGAACAAAGGCGGAGAAGGTGTAGAGCTGCGATGTTAGGGAACATTATCATAGAATACTTTTTCCATTTTCAACATGAATCCCTCAAGATTATGCAACAAATAACTATAGGCCTCCCCAAAGGAGCACTTGAGCACTAGGATGTATGAAAAGGATGTACTTTGGGGAAGTACACAAAATCCACATTTCATGATCGGGACAGTAAACTACATGCAGTCCTAGAGAGGATCCACTTTGATGTCTACGTACCTTTCTCGATATCCTCCACTTCCAAGAACAAATATTTTGTCATTTTTATTGATGACTTCTCACATAAGTGTTGAATCTTGTTCATGCGGAAGAAAGATGATACATTCTCCAAGTTTGTATAATTGAAGGCACTAGTTGAGAAGGAAACCAATAAGAAGGTGAAGTCTCTCAAGAGAAATAATGGAGGTGAGTATGTGTCCGATGAATTAAAATTTTCTTGTGCGAAATATTTCGTTCAATGAGAGTTGATAGCACCCCACAACCCATAGAAGAAGGGGGTACTTGAGAGAAATAACCATAGCATTATGGGAGTAGCAAGGGCGATATTTCATGACCAAACCCTACCTCTGCCTTTGTGGGTCGAGGCATGCAACATAGCAGGCTATTTTCAAAACCTGAGTCCTCATCAGATTCTGGGCATGATTACACCAAAGGAGCCTTTCTCGGGGATAAATTCGGATGTGTCATACTTCAAGATTTTTGGAGCCTCTTTTTACTTCCATGTATCCAAAGAATCAAGGAATAAGCTAGAGTTGACAATAGAATTGGGGGTATATCTGGGTTACACGTAAACTCCTCATAATTATCATGTGTACTTGCCATCCCTTAGAATGAAAGTTGTGCCAAGGGATGTAAAATTTGATGAGGAGAAAGTGATGTGCTTCTCTCTTGAGAGGGAGCTTCAGATCCCACTAGAAGAGGAGAATTTAGCTCCAAAGGAGGAACCTCACGAAGTTGTGGAAAAACCACAAATTGAGGAGTAGAGAGTGGAGAGAACCACTCAAGTAGAACCATCCAGAGAAGGTAGGAAAAGAACTAGGGAATCTGGGAGACTTTTGCAAGATGTGAGAGAGAATGTCGGTGTTCCTTCAAATTTTCCCAAGTAGAGAAGGTCACCAAATCAGTACACTAGTTACATGGCTCTAGCGATTGATCTTGTAGATATTGAACCATCCTCTTTCGAAGAAACAATAGAGAAACCTGTATGGGTTGATTTAATGGTGTATAAGTATGAATATATTGTAAATAACAGTGTTTGGGAGCTGGTCCAAGGACCAATAGATAAATCGTTTGTGGGTTTTAGATTGATCTTCAAGGTTAAGAAGGCAGAACATGGAAGCGTAAAGAAGTATAAGGCCAGATTTGTGGCGAAAGTGTACTCTCAAGTTGAAGGGATTGACTATGATGAGACCTTTTCTCTTGTATCAAGGTACTCATCCATTAGATCAATTCTTACTTTCAACGCACAAACGTGGTGGAAGATCCACTAGATAGATGTAAAAACAATGTTCCTTAATGGATTTATTGAGGAGGGGGTGCACATCGAGTAACTAGAAGGTTTTGAGACTTTTTATAGGGATTCTTATGTGTGCAAAATCAAGTGAGCATTGTACAGTCTCAAACAAGCACCCCGCACTTGATACACCAAATAAATAACTATCTCGTCGTCTTGGGCTTCACCAAAACTAACGCGGATGAAAACCTGTATCATATCTTGGTAGAAGGTAATTCTTTTATTATTGTCTTATATGTTGATGGCTTAATTTTAGCTGGAGATGAATAGTTGATCAGATCTTGCAAGGAGGACCTTGGAAGAGAATTTGAAATTAAGGACATGGGTCTCATGCACTACTTCCTCGGATTGGAATTACGACATTGATATGGGGAACTATTTGTCTCTCAAGGAAAGTATTCAAATGAGATACTACAAATATTTTGCATGGATAGTTGCAAACCCATGAAGACACCTCTAGCGACCAACAAGAGGGAGGAGGATGCCACGATTTATTGGTAGCTAGCGGGTTCACTGATGTATCTTGTGAACACAAGGATAGATATGTGTTGTGCAGTCAACCAGCTGGGCCAACATATGGTTAGGCCAACAAAATTATTTTGGAAGGTAGCTAAGCATGTTTTAGGGTACCTAAGAGGCACTACCCAGTTTGGGCTATAGTACAAATGGATAAAGGGAGTGAAGTTGTGTAGCTTAATATATGCATATTTGGAAATGAGTCCATTAGACCAAAAGAGAACATCCGATGGAATTTTTAGTGTTGGGTCTGCAACAGTTTCCTTGTACAATAGGAAGCAAATATCTATGGCACTCAAATCGACAGAAGTAGAACACATGGCTACAAGTCATGCAACATGTGAGGTGATATGGATGAGAAAGATACTTGTTGGATTGTTTTGTTAGATGATGTATCCAACTGTGATCTACTATGATAATCAAAATTTCATCAAGTTATGTAAGAATATTTTTTTCACAATCGATCCAAGCATATAGATATCCAGTGTCACCATTTACGGGACTATCTGCAGAAGCAGATAATGTTGTTGCAATGCATTCCGATAGAGGAACAAGATGTTGACATTTTGACAAAGGCCTTTTCAAGAGGGAAGTTTGATTTCCACAGGTATAGGATAGGGGTGGTTTATAATCCCTTTCTTTCTCGGCAGGAGTGTTGAAAAATGCAGCATGAAATTCTCAATTTGATTTTTTCCTTGGTCAAATTGGGAAATTTTGAATTTCCACTTCAACAAACAACATAGTTAAATTGTGTGGCATGGCCTGTGTCACCCAATTTACTCAGTAAATTCAATTTGGAGGAGTTAGAGTTCAACTAAGCATGTGTGATTGCTAATTTTTAATGATCAATAGCAATTATCTAAGGTTTTTTCAGTTAAATTAGTTCTAACTATTGAAGAAACTAGTGGAAGGTCAATTAGGTAGTGGGTCTTTATTCAAAATTAGTGATCCTCTAGTTAGCTGGTCAATCAGCTCAAAATGTCTATTGTATGTAGATAATTCGACTTCCCCGAGCTTGGTGAATATTTCAAGGTAGTGTAATGTTATGTTTAGACTATTATTAAGTGTAGATGTGTTGCATGTAGTCAGAGGATCATCCTAAGGAATTGCACAATACATTTATGAAGAAATTCCTAAATAATAGGGGCCTAATTTCTTAAGGAACACTGCAATGAAATAGGAGCTTAAGCAGAGGCATAAATTGTCTAACTCTGGGTCAAAGCTTCTTAGTGAGCAAAGAGATAGGTTATGCACTTGTAGATTGAGCTCAATTGAGAAAAGAAATTGTAATACATCTCTATTCATCAGATTACTGCAAGCATGCATTGGGGCTTTTAGCAGATTGCTTTCCCCATGAAAAATACTATTTTCATGTGTGTGATTTATTATTGCATGTTGGAGATTTTTGTTCTCAATTGTGAATTAATGTCCGCAAAGCATTTGAGTAGGTTTGTGTCTTGTGATTTTGATTAAAACTTCATGACCAGTTGCAAATCTACATCATAATTTCTACTACACGTAAGTCGGGGTTTGAACCAATGATCGCATAATCTTAACATAACATACTTTTAAAGTAATTTACAATTGAACTCATTCATTTTATTATTTTAAGTTAAAAGGTTCAAAGTGCTTTGGTACTAGTTTAAGTATTGTTCCAATTATTGCACACAATAGACTCTATTCTACATATTTTATTATATTTGTAACATCACACATTTATAAAAATGTGAAGAATTAAGATGGATTGACTATCTTAGAGAGAAAATATAATTAGTTGAGAGAATATCTCAACCACAACTAAACATAAGAGCTAATTAAGAACCTCCTAGCCAATAAATCCTATAATAAGGAATATCTTATATTAAGAAAAAGACAATTAGGAGTTTAAATCTCTAGCACCATCTCTTAATGAATATGTTTCTTGAAGTTTTGTTTGGTGGACTCCATTAAATTCTCTAATCATTTTGAAATATTTTGGATTGAACTCAATCAAGCTATCTCCTAAGTTGTATTCCTGACTTCCACTCCAAAATATTGAATCATGGTTCTCCTCAAATAATTTAATAGTTGCACCAAGTCACATAACCTCACTATAAAACACTCTCATGTCTTCAACAAATAATTATGGATTGTTCCCTAGATATACAACTCCCAATGTAAGTGTAAAACTGTCTCTATTGAGATTTAATTCCACTTGTTCTCTTGAAGATATAGTTGCTTTTAATCACTAAATCAGTTGATTATATTTATTATGTAATAACTCAACTACTATTTATTTTATTGATATCCATCTATTGAGACACATGAGTTCCATCTGTTGTACTCACTAGCTATTTTGGAAAACAATCTAGATACAAAATGTATTTGAGTTCCTGTTGGAGCATGACCTTGATATGAATTTGGATATTCATCATCATTTTAGAAACAAAAAATAGAATTAGCGACATTTTAATACTAAAAACTAATGTAAGAACACCACCAAATCTCATGACAACAAAACCAATAATTTTTATTTAGCTTGTTGAAATATCCTCAAAGAAGGAGCATGCATGGATTTTTTTTGCAACAATAGTGAGCGTCGTGGCTTCTTTACGTGGATCAATATTGTGAGTGATAGACTACCATCTATAATCAATGAACATCGAGCTGTGATAATCAAGATCACAATTCATTAAGAAAATAATGGCATCATAAAATCAACATGTGTAACACAATTCCACAGAGTGATTGACTTCATGAAAAATTCCCCCATTAAATTATTATTATTTTTCGTAGGGAATGGATTTTGCTTCATGCGTAATACCTCTATTGTGCCTTAAATGAATGTGAATTAGTACTTTTCATCCTTGATATCGAGAATCTAGTTTGAATTTGTTGTTCATTGTATCTAGCACTAACAATTGCTTGTGGTAAGATTTCTTTGTGGAGATGGTGGGGGAGTAGAAATAAAGCATAATTATACAGGGATAAGGAACTAAATTTTTCTAGAACTCTATTATTTCAACATTATTGGCATCACCAAATCAAAGGGAATTAGTCACAATGACATCTAGTTTTTAATTCCAACCACATGCCAACTCTACACGAGGCACATCCATAGTTGTGGTCCCTTTCAATAATGGTTCTTTACACAAACTCACCCACATAGAAACATATAAATAGCTTTACAAAAAACATAAAACAATAACCTATTTTCTATCACCTACTCTAATCATACATATTTAAAGAGGATTAGAACTCACATCTCTGACATTTTACTAGGCCTTACCATGAGGGACTTAAGCACAATGGTACTAGCTTTGATACTAGTTTAGAATTATTATACATAATAAACTCAATTCTATGTACTTTATTATAATCACAATATTCACATATATATACGAAAAGGTAGGCATTAACAGAGATTGAATATCTTAGCTATATAATCTAATTAGTTGAGAGAATATATCAACCACACATAAAACTAAGAGCTAATTCACAAACTATTATGATGAGTAATATCTCATACTAAGCACAAGAGAAGACATGTCAGGGAATTTAAGGGAGATTAGCTTAAGTATAGGTGATGGGGTAGGTGTTCAAAGCAATGAATGGTGATGGGAATATCAATGAAGGAAGCAATTACAAAGGAATCAATAGGTGTAATTCAAGGTAAGGAAGTAATAACAATGATAATGACCAAGAAGGAGCCCATGAATCATATAGAAACTCCCTCATCCAAAGATTTCTAGTCATGGGAAGTAACAAAATGCAAGATAATGGAGGGTGCATGAAAAGGGAGTGCATGACCTTTGGTTATAGGTGCACATTAACATGAAAAGGACATTAATTTTTTTATGTTTGATCATTAAAATTGATATTTGACCTAGAGGATGCCTAGCTAAGGTGATTAAAAAATCCAATTATGAAGTTACATTACCTAGTGTCAAGGGCTACACTCACTATATGCAAGACCATGCACTCATAGGGAAGTTCAAGATGATTTCACTCTAAGGAAAGGAATTAATATAGTGGATAAAATTAATATGGAAACCTAAATAGTAGGTATATTTGAAACTATGGAAAAAGGATTTTCTTATTGCTATTGTCACAAGTGTTGAAAACAAGGATAGGTTCTAATTTGAGGAGGGCATGATCCTCTTCAACTTGACAAGTGTGTATCTAACATTTTAGATGAATATGTGTAGCCTCAAAAAGATTATTTTACCGTACATTTGGTGTGGATTTAGCTATATTTAGACCCCTTAAAAAAATTAAATGAAGAGATGCTTGTTGATATATGAAAGAATTTGGGATTCTTTGTTAAAATATTGGGAAAAAATAGAAATATATATAACTTATGTAGTGTTTCATGTGCTTTCCAAGCATCCATTTTCATTAGCTAATATAGAATGTTTAGACACAATAAAATATGAATATATTTTTCTCCATTATAGGAATAACCACAGCATGACAATCTACATAGGGACTATCTCTTAAATTCCTTAGCTAGCCCCAAGAAGTATGAGTAAGGGGCCAAGAAGGAGGGACATAGCAAGGTGAAAAGTAAATGAGAATCTAGGAAAGAAGGGCATTCCACCCAAGCAACCAATAATACTCTCAAAATAACTAATAGTTTCTAGTTTCATGACATGAGCTACATTTAAACTAACTTCTTTGACTCCAAATTTAGAAGATAAATGTGCAAAATCTCCACTTATGAACATGTGACATAAACATTCAATAATAAAACATTAAAAAATACCTCTAATTTACTTAAATATTAAAAAAAATCGTTTTTTTGGTTGAATCTCTAATCCTAAATCTTAAAAAATAAAACAAAAACTATTTTATAAAATATATATAAAATATATATTATAATATAATAATAATTAGTTTATTTAAATCTCCAATATTTATTATTGAATATCTCCCCAAAACTCGCGTATATTAATCATTTTTCTCACCACTTTGAAATCCCTCGCTGAATGATAAAGTAGTACCCCCACTATTTTATATTTTTTACTCTTTTGCCATCCGGGTGGAGACAAAGGTGGAATGCATTGTACAATAATAGTGTCCACCATAGCTTTTTGAGTGGTTTCAACACATATCAGATAAGAAGTCCGTGCTAGTCCTACATGGAAAAATGCAATCACAGGATCAAGTTTAAACTGTTAGTTTAAACTGTTATAATTTAAAAGATGAAGCCGAGTAAGAGTCGGACTGAATTATAATTAGAAAACAAGGCAATGATTTATATTGTTAAGGCAACTAGCTGACAGTGGAAGTGAATTATAACTAAACAATAACCGACAGCCACTAAGATCGTGAATTATAATTAAACAATCACCGACAGCCGCTAAGATCCCTATTGTTTGTAAACTTGATAGTAACAAAAGTAGATATGATTGACATATCACATTAATCAATAATGTAAAGAAATTTATTTTAATAAAAAAACACTTATTTTATTAAAAAATAATATAATTCAATTAAGTAAAATAGATTGACCTATCACATTAACCAATAACTAAAGAAAACTTTTAACAAAAAAAAATCGGTTAGAAAAAATTAATTCATCTGAAAAACCTTTTAACTTATTTTTACAAAAATATAATCTTTTAACCTTATTAACCAAAAATATATTAAAAGAAATATTAAATCTTATCGTGGACACATTATAGGAAAGGAAAACAAAATATTTTATCCCACCGAAAGTTTTGGAATTTTGAAAGAGAGCCACAAATAATTCGAAATTATTCATAGTCGAATAAGATGCCAATATTAGATTGGCTGAGTCGATGCGTTAAAAAAAGAAAACTAAACTTCACATATACTCAAGACAACTTGAGGACCATTCCAAAAACAGTTTAGTGCTTGGGATTTAGTGCTGGGTGAGAGCGTTTTTTTGTTTATAATAAATTAGTATAGATTGTTTTAAGTAAGGATCTAAAAATGAGTTGAGAGGGATTAAATTTTTTTATAGTGTAAAATAAAATTGTAATTTTTCATTGTTTAAATTGTATTTTTGAATGCTATATAAAATATATAATTTGTAAGTACAAAAAAATTATTGGATTCCGATCACACAAAAAACATAGACTTAAAAATAACCAAATTGTAAAATACTCAAAACACTTCAAACATTTAACGATAAAAACTTATTTTATCAATATATTTATATGATATACCTTAACATAAATATATCTCCATTAGTTACAACGATCTTTAAATAGATTATTTAAATACAGAGTTGAAATAGTTTTGAAAGTAAAAGGTTTAAACATCTTCCTCACACATTTTTATGCTTTTAATTACATTAGAGAAAATTATATTACTTCATATGAACAACTAATTAAACATGTATAGCATTATCATTTTTTCCTTTTATTATGGTCCATGTTAGTTTCTATTCAGAGAATATTTTATTTTTATCTTAAGAGGGACACGTGTCAAATCTAGGTTGAGCATGGACATACTTAAACATCTAGGTCATACTGGGTTGTAGAATGAGCCTCTAGACTAAAAAATGATTGATCCAAAAAGAAATCGACAAAATCCTTAACATATCTAAGAAAAAAATAATGACAACCCCTCTCTAATCATTAGAAAAAAAAATGGGCCAAGGAGCAGCTGCAAAATATCTCAATAAAATTGAAAGGCCAAAATGGGGATGAGGGCAATGAATAAAGTGGGAATGACCACCACTTAAGAAACGCCTACCTCCATTTTCAGACTAGGAGATGGTGCACTCACATCTATTGTTGCTCTTGTGCATACTCCCACCATTATCATCACAATGGCCAAGAAAGCTAAATATGCATAGTTTCATGTGCTTTCCATTCTCAATCACACTCACAACATTCTTGTTATTATTAGTTTATGCAAAAAAAGTCAAAACCTAGAGCACAATTTCTATATAGCAAATCTGAATCTCAACCAACCAAACCAAATTCAAGGTGACAAATTCGAGCATGATAGCAAAAAGCGAGAGATGTGAGACAACATCATCTCAATAATATCTATGCACACTAATGAAAAGATATGAAAGAGAGATTTAATTTTGTTGGGTTATTTACTTATATTTATATATATATAGACATTTGAAAAATGTTGACATACTTAAGTTACGAATATACATCTCCCCTATACTAAGTTATAGAATGCTTCTAGGTGAAATAATTTGATCTATTTATAATTGTATAGGATTTCAAT
>APFE031453303.1:0-10058 GCA_000404065.3 Pinus taeda
AAGGCTGCAAAACAAGGAAGGTCAGCAACATAGACAAGATGATCACAAGTGTCACTAGTTGTGAAAAAGAAAAGAAAGATATTGTCTCGGGCACGCCTAAGAAACCTGCATAACACACTGATCAGTGATGGAAAAGTGCAGAAATATAAATAAGCAGAATTCAAAGTTTATATACAACTATTGTACATGATCAAAACACAGCAATCAAAGGCATTATGTACAGCTATTATACATGAAATAAGAAAAAGAAATGCAGAAAATTAAAGAGTACTATACAGGCCTTCAGTAAACAGGGGCCCTCTGCCTACTCTAGCCGGTTCAATGATCAATTACACGCTCAAATGGAAAACAGTCTTCTCATATATTATGCATAAAATAGAAAGTACAGTGGGAGTTCAAAATTACATATCAGTAGCTAACAGCTAATTATCCATCGTTCAAAGACGCTTTATTTATAACAGAGGAAATCAAACTAACTTAACGAAAACTAAGCTATTCAAGCAGCTGTGTAAAAACACGTAGTCTTGCTGCGTCCTTGGATTTAGGCAACGGTCGTTGTGGGCATTCAATCCGCTGTTGGATTCATGTTTCCCACTATCTTTGTGGCTGAGGAAGATGCCACCTGTTCTTCACGTGCTCTAAAACAGAACACGCAGATCCGTGCCACCGCCAATGACTTCTGTTGACTGTAGTTGCCTCCTCATTGACCACGGGTTTTGATAACTGGTTTGGGTGAGCTGGAAGGAAACACACCATGTCCTTGGTTCCACGAACTTGCCCATGTGGCTCTTCTTCCCGGAGGACACCTGGAACATATCATTTAATAAAACAGCTGCAGAATCTGGGGTTGGCTGCGGAAACCGGGATCAGCTGCGGAAACTCTGTGTGAGCTGCGGAAACGCAACACTTTGAACCAAAATTATAAACCAAACACAGTCATTAGCATAATTAGAAAACCATGTAAAAAGTCCTAAAATACAATGATTTGAGAAATTTGATGGAGGGAATGAGTGGCAAAAGAAGGAAATGAATAGGAAAAGGAGGCTGAGAGGATGTATAAAGAAGTGTAGGTTTGAGGCTCAACAGCCTTGTTCCTCAATATGTTAGCTACATGTTCTTTGAGTCGAATGCCAACTAATCTTCCAGTTTCACCTATGTATTTTTCTACATGAACAAGGAAATATGTATATACCTTTGGTTAATTAGGGTGCACCAGGTCTTTAACAAAGAATAATTTTCCTAATGGTGTATGGGGAGGTGAAAGTAATAATGATTTTTTGTTTTTTTGTTTGTTTGTTCTTTTGTTTTGTTTTGTTTTGTTTTGTTTGTTTTTATTTGTTTTTATTTTTTTTTAAAGTTTAGATATTCTATATGTGGTTTCTTTTATGAAAGGAAGAATGATTTTAGGGATGTCCATAGCTATTTTTGTTTGTTTTCTATTTAAGGTTTGTTGGATGGATTTGTTAATGATGTTTCTATAATATCCAATGTATTCAAAGACTTTGTGAAGATGGTCAAGTTCATGGTTCAAATATTTAGTGTCATATATTTTGGTTGCTATTATGGCTAGGCTTTTGATGACACTGGTTATTTTTCTAGGATGGTGATGAGAATCTGCATGTAGATATATATCTATGTGCATTTTCTTTATGAAAACTTGGTACATTAGTTTTCCATTTTTCTTGGTGAGAAGGATGTCAAGGAAAGGTAATTAGTTATCCTTCTCAATTTTAATAGTGAATTTAATGTGTTCTAAGAGTCTATTGATGTGAGATATAAATTCATCCAATTTATCTTTCCCATGACTCCATTTTGTGGATATATCATCAAGATGTATTTTCTATTCTTCCAAGGTATATGGAAATGAACTAATCATACTTTGCTCAAAGTATTCCATATAAATTTTGGAAAATATCGGTGACAATAGTGATCCCATAGATACACCATGTGTTTGCTCAAATATTCTTCCTTTGAAGCTGAAAACCAATGATTTAAGACAAAATTTTAATAATTCCATTGTTTCACTATCAATAATGGTCTTCATAACTTCAATAGTTTCATCCACAAGAATCATAGTGTCGAGTGATACTATGTCAAAATTAATAAGGAGATATTCATGATTTACTTTTAGTTTTTTGATCCATTAGACAAAATATATAGAGTCTTTTATATAAGAGGAGGTGTTTCCAGAGAAGGGGTGTAGTTTCTTGGTAAGGTATTGTTCTAGCAGAAAAGTGGGTGATCCTATGGTGTTTACTATAGGCCTCAATGGGATGTCGGTTTTATGGATCTTAGGAGCTACATATTTACTTGGGGTAATGGAGTTGCTTGGAGTAATTTTCTTCTTCATAATCGCATCCAAAGATGAATCTTTTATTATTTTAATAACTTCTCGTAGGATCTTCTCACTAGGATCTTTGTCAATAATTATATAGCATCCACTCTTGTTTATATGATCTTCCATATTTTCGTCATATTCATTCTTGTTTATTATTACTATGGCATTACCCTTGTCAGCCACTGCTGCAATATAGAGTATGCTATCTCACTTGACAACATTACATATAATACAAAACACTCTGACCTATTAAAAATCAACAACAATATATATAACACAGATTGCTCACAAGGAAATATGTGAGAAGACTAACTAAAGAGCATGATATCTTGCTCAATAGAATTACAAATAATACAAAATGATTCCAAGTAAATATGGAAGAAGTTTCCAACTTCGAATGGCGTAAAGAACATGCTAAATTTATCTCGCTAAACAACAAAGAGGAACCACTAAAATATACCATTATCAACCTTTTGAGACCTTGAATATGACAATATGAGAGTCCCTTCTTCAAAAAGGTTTAAACTTCACTATTCAACCAAGTAAAATACTCGTTGATGAGGTGGTCGGTAACATTTAAGTGGCCATCAAAGGAATAAATTTAATTAAAACTGAGGAAATAAACAATATGTAGCCAAAATACTCAGAAACTCCAAATCTCTAGCTAGTAACATATCTAAGGATGAATGAATAACACTGAAAAACCTCATAAGAAACAAAGACATCGTTATTTTAAAGGTTGGAAAGGTTAATGCCACAATAATAATGAACAAGAATGAATATGAAGAAAATCCAGAATATCATCTAAACAAGAGTGGATGCTATAAAATTATTGGCAAAGATCCTAGCTAGAGGATCCTACGAGAAGTCATTGAAAAAACAATGATTCATCTCTAGATGTAGTTATGAAGAATAAAATTACTCCAAGCCGCTCCATCATCCCAAGAATGTGTGGAGCTCCTAACATCCATAAAAAAAAAAAAAAAAAAAAAAAAAAAAAAAAAAAAAAAAAAAAAAAAAAAAAAAAAAAAAAAAAAAAAAAACAAAAAAAAAAAACAAAAAAACAAAAAAGTTGAAGCCTATAGTAAACACCATAGGATCACCCACTTATCTACTAGCATAATAACTTGCCAAGAAATTGGGCCCCTTATCTAGCAACACCTCCTCTTATGTAAAAGACTGCATTTTTTTCCAATAGCTTAAAAACCTAAAAGTAAATGATGAATACCTTCTTGTAAGTTTTGAAACAGTATCACCCTAGACTATGATTCCTTTATATGAAGCTATCAAATTTATGAAGACCATTATTGATAGTGAAATAGTGGGATTATTAAAACTTCATCTTAAATCATGATATTTCATCTTTAAAGGAAGAATCTTTGAGAAAATGCATGATGTAGCTATGGGATTACCTTTTTCACCAATAGTTTCCAAAATTTATATGTAACACTTTGAACAAAGAGTGCTTAACACTTTTCCATATACCCAGGAAGAATGGAAAATATATGTTGATGACATATTTGCAAAATGGAGTCATGGGAAAGATAAGTTAAATGAATTTCTATCTCACATCAACATCCTCTCAAAACACATTGAAATTGAGAAGGATAACCAATTATATTTCCATTACATCCCTCTCACCAAGAAAAATGGAGAACTAGGGTACCAAGTCTTCAAAATGAAAACTCAAATGGATAGATTTCTACATGCGGATTCTTATCACCATCCTAGACAAAAATTAGTGTCATCAAAACCCTAGTTACAAGAGAAACCAAAATATCTAACCCTGGACATTTGAACCATGAACTTGACCATGTTCACAAAGTATTTGAAGACAATGGATATCATAGAAATCTCTTCAACAAAACCATATAAAAAACCTTAAACATAAAGAAAACAAAAATAGATATGGACATCCATAAAATCACCCTTCATTTCATCAAAGTAGCCATATATAGAATAACTAAATTTATTAAAAAACGAAACATCATCATTTCTTTCATCCCCCCCAACACCATTAGGAAAATGACTGACTCTGTCAAAGACCTGGTGCACCCTAATCAACACAAAGGTGTATACATAGTTCCTTGTTCACGTGGAAAAGAATACATAAGTGAAATTGGAAGATCGATTGGCATTAGACTCAAAGAACACGTCGTTGACATATTGAGGAATAGGGCATAAATATTTTCCCTATCAAAAAATCCATGCTCCTCCTGTCACTACGTTTGCATGGAAGGCACTAAAATCCTTGTTATAGCATCCTTTAGCACTCATGTAGACTTTATTATCTTTTATGGCCTTGGGTAGTCCCTTTTTCCATAAATATTTGATCTTATATTAAAAAATAATATTTCAAATTACATACGTGAGTTTTCCCACACTAAATCGCATACATATGCAGGTCTTGTAACTCTGCACCAGCGTATACCTTTTAAAATATGAAAAAATAAAATAAAATTCTATTTTTCAAGCGAGCTTAATGGGTTTTACTGAGAGCCCATCTATAGGAGCCTATGGCACAACTAAATTAACTAATTTCAGGTGGTATATATACACCCCTTGGGTAGGCCAAATTGATACAAGAGAAGGTTTATCAACATTATACCCATTTTTCTCCCAGATCAAGTCTGTTTTTTCCCGTGTCTCCTGCACTCCCAATATCTATGAAACCTTGGTTTCCTTTCAAGAGATGTTCATAATCCTTATAGCATCTCCTTGTGATTGTTAGATAGGTTGTCTTTGTGGCTCAAGCTGGGCAGATATGGAGGAAGGTGTTGTCGATGCCTTTTGTGTAGATCAGGTTGTACCTTTCCTGTACCTATTTTTGTTCATCAATAAAGAAGCTCACGTCTTGTTCCTGATATGTTATTGTCTCATGAATAGTATTTTATATGATTATATATGATATGAACATTGAATTATCTATTATGTATATGCTTCTTTGAATTGACTTGCAAGCATTCTTGTTCTGGAGGAAGCATAGGGTTTGGAACCTACGAGAACATTATCAAATGTACAACCTTTGGGTATGTTTCCAAATCCATGTTTAGCAATTCATATGTGTGGCATGATTTTTTGATTGCTTTTTGTTGATTATCTTGATATGCTTTGTTGAGGCTTTCAACCCTTTGTGGTGAAGTAAAATTCTAAGTGAGGAAACAAAAAATTCTTCTAGCCCGATGGTGGGTCTAGCCACAAACAAGAAATTCTATGGAATATTTCCTTAGGTCATAACCAATTAAGAGGGATTACCTCTTAGTATGCTTATCTTGTTTGATGATGACCTTGCTTGCTCATTCGCTATCTCCCATTTCCTTCTTCAAACGCCTGAAACAAGTAAACAACAACAAACAAAAATCATGATAATAGAAAAATTGTAATTCAACCTACTTAACAAGTCAAGAAACATTAAGCCATAAACATGTGAGATGACATATTATGTCAAAAATCAATCAATAATTTCATATATATCAAATCAAGTAGAGATCACAACCATTGTCTTGACATTGTTGTTCTCCTCCGACAAATCCGGGTTCCCACACAGTTTTGTTAGAATTCCATGATGGCATCAATAATGGTAGTTTTAAGGCTCTTCCCTTTAGTCTTCACACTAAACTAAATTCACACTTCTCCCTCACACACAACTATAGAGCTACAACTATGAATAACTTGTTGATTACTCCAAACTTAATTAAAACTAGCACACCAACACTAGCTTGTGCTTACGAAAAATGGATGTTTATATGACATGAATGGCTGGGAGATGGTTCATATTCTCATGGGAGAAGGTATTATCTCTTGAGGTAGTTCCATCCTAATAGGGGAAAGGATCCCAAACTGACATCCTCGACTCCATCCAACCGACCATTTACCAGATTTCCATTACAAAGTTTCTAGAGTTGGAAGCTTCGGCTCATTTAAAAAACTTTCCAAAAGAGGATCGATGCAACTGGAACAATGCCTAGTCACTCCAGTCGGCACTAGGGACAATTTTAATCCCTGCATATCGGTGCGAGGAGAACATGGTCCATTAGCGTCGATCTTTTAAACTAAGAAAAACAAAAGATTTTTGGGAAATGATGCAAAAGGGAATTTTTATGCTCATGAAGATGATTACAATGGGAGTTTCTTCATGAAGGGGAAGCATTTCGGGTTCACTGTAGAGGTTCTCCAAGATCATGGAACAGGGAGTACAGGGACAGTGAAAAAATGTTGTGTAATAGATGCCCCCTAAAGCATGAAGGTCGAACTAGAGTGAGGGGTGAAATGCTTTATGAATCAGTGTGGGGAACCACAGTTTTTCATTGGAAAACCTACAAGAAAGTATAAATACATACACATAACTAAAAACTCTGTCAAACATTACATGAATCATGGTATGGATGCAGCCATCTAGAGAAAGATCATGCAAATGGATCTAGGTATGGGCACAGCCATCCAATAAAGAGGATCATATTGAAACCAAGGTATGGTCGCAACCATCCAATAATGAGAAGGATCACATATGAAAACTCATGGTATGGTCATAGCCACCCATCTGAAAGAGATACACGTATATCAACATGATCATGTCACATTGCCTTGCAACCTAGACTTTTGTAATCTGAGCCCAGGGTCTTGCACTCTAGCACGACCCGATCAAAGTACAAATTCTAACATGTGAATAGATGTGTTGACGTCGAACATGCTAGAAAATCACTTGAATACTAGTCGATGATGTAAACCATTAACAAGCATGAGAGAAACCACCAATAATGGCAATGGTCCTCAAGGTACTATCAACATAATTCATAGAATGTGAATAAAGGAACTAAAGTCGAACACCCGTGAAATCCCCCAATCGAAAGCCAATTATGTGAACTTGTGGTTGAGTGCGAAGAACTTGCCATTAGGGCATGCAAGCTCTAAGGTACTGCAAGGAAGTCTCTTGGTCAACTTCCTGGATAATGAGTTGAAGTCGACAGGAAGTGGCCGTGTCGAAGGAGGGATATAATGTATCCCAAATCACCAACACGAGACAAAGGGATGAAAAATGATTTTGGATGATACAGAAAATCAGGGGTAAGTGTAACTGCAGAAGGACAACTCTTGAACATATCAGCGGCATGATTGGAAGTTTGGCAGCTTTTGGATCCATAGGATCGGTGGTCATGATGATGAGGCAGAGATCAAATGGAAGGAAAAAATAAATGGCCAAACCCAGGAAGTTCAATGATAAAAAGGAGGATACCCAAACCGACACGAAGCAGAAAGTGTCATGTTCAAGAGTGAGTTGCCGACACCACTGATTGGATTTCCAAATTTCCTCTCACCATTCTTGGCAGGTACCCAAAATATTTTTTAATCGCAATATTGAAGGGGATAGCATATGCATAAAATGTAAGTCCATCCTTCGGATGAATCTGACCTAGTAAGTTTAACGAGCCCTAGGAAGGAGAAGCCCATGTTTGTAATGGTGATGAATCTGATGTCGTTGTATGTTTTAACAAGTCTGAAAAAGGTGTAACGCAATATCTTTTTCATGTTTAGAGAGTTTGAAAATACATGGAAAAGAAAAATCCACATGGTCCATTTTCATACATTTGTGTCTTTCGAGCCAGAAAAGGTAGAAAATGATGCTCGAGAGAACCGCTTGACCATTTCAGTCAAGGAGTACCTTTTTCGTAAATAGTGCATCCCAGCCAAAAAAGGGGTAAACGTATATTGGGCACATGATGTTTCGCATCCGTTAATGAGTTTGAAACAACAAGAGCTCAGCAATATTTTCATGTTTAAAGGGTCAGAAAAGAGCCTGAAAGAAGAGCCCCCATTTTATTCTCTTTTACGAGTCAAAAGGAAAAAATACTCAGAAATCTTTTCACTAGAGTTTTACGAGTCGAGAAAAAATATGAAACGTGACTCAATACCATCATTAAACATCCATCACCTGTTGCTGTGCAAAAAAGGTAAAGTGCATTATCCCATTCTTCAGGAAAAATAGGTAAAAAATACTTAAAAATCTTAATATTACATGAAAAATTGAATAAAAGGAGGGAAAAGTAAATATTTTTTACCATTTACAACTTAACCTTCTTGCGAAAAAAATTTCACCCACTTTTGCCCTAATTTTTCCAGAGCAGATTGCAGGAGATCCAGGAGGTCATTCGTCGAGTCGCCAGTTGAAGGTAAGAGCCAAGTCCCTAAGCTCCATTTCCATATTGTTTATTCCTTTTTTTATCCATGTTTTGGATTTCTGAGGGAGGTTTTGGCAAAAAAAAAAAATTCCTTAGTCGGCGTGATTTTTGGGCATGGAATCACACCGGCTGAGGGTTGCTAAAACGCCCAACTACGTCGTCGGTGCAACTATTTTTACATCAGGCATGCCAGCACCATGAACAAAGAAAAAACCAATTTTCTCTCAAATCCACTGTTTGAATTTAAATTTTACTTGCAAAAAATGATTATTGACTTGAATACATGGTTTTTGCAGGAAGGAACAGTCGAAAATGGTAGACTAGAAAGAACGTAAGCACGAAGATGTGGAAACCCAGGTAATGAATGATCCAAAATGCTTGGACACCTTGAGGAACTGTGGGCTCCTCATGTTCTTTCTCAGACCAGGGATGCAAGCTCAACCTAACCTACTTTGATACCTGATTAGTCTTTGGGACATAAATTGGGAAATGTTTATCATTGGCGATCAGGAGGTGGAGTTGGAAACTTCATACATCTATTTCATCATAGGACTATCCCAGAGAGGGGAAGTAATCAACGTATATGGGTCACAACCAATTGGGGCAAGCATATCCATGCTACTTGTTGAACATTGCCTAGAAGCCCTCAAATCCAAGAGCAACATATTGAGATTACCATTGTGCGAGATTTAACATTGAGAGTGCTACTATTGACTATCAACAGAGTGGCTAGGTCCCAAGAAGATCACGAGACTAACAAGTCAAAATTTCTTTATGCTATCGACTGCACAACACCGACGATTTTCAATTGGGTGGAAGCCATGAAGATCAACATGAAACGCTAGTTGTCAAAATCTAAGGTGGGGAATTTGAAGCAATTTTGATTTGGATCTGTACTAGTGACCTTCTTGATAAAGCGGGTTCCACTCTTCCAGTACCAACTGATTGAGGTAGATTCGTTGATGCCACGAGACCCACGGATGGTCCATTGGAGTTGTTTGATGCCTAGGATCATTGGGGGGGAGAATATGTCCTACATGCCCACTTTCTTCTCATGGCTACGGTAATAGCTGATCTAAGTGGAGGTGTTATTAAACCATCTCAAGAAAAGATAGAAAAGATAGATCAATGCCTTAGAATTCAGCCTCTTCGAGGGGGAAACCTCCTTTACATTACATAAATGAAAAATTCTTGGATAATTCAAATGATAAAACCTCCTTTCTATATATAGGAGTCTAAGGAGTCACAATATAACCCAGACGACCTAACAATAATAATATAAAGCCACAAAAATAAAAATAGAGGGATCCTATGGGGCACAATAATAACAATATGGGGACAATAGGGGCACAACAATATTAATAAGGGGTACAACTACAATAGTAATGGGGTAGTCACTAGTATGATAGGGACCCAACATGCCCCTCTCCTTCAAAAGAGTGTTGTCCTCAACGCTTAAGTAGTTCTGGATGCTTCTGTATAAAATTCTCATCCTCCCATGTGGAATCTTCAATAGATAAGTTCTTCCACTTGATAAGATACTC
>APFE031453311.1:3817-19535 GCA_000404065.3 Pinus taeda
ATATATATATATCAAATTTGAAGTGCGTGGAGTATGCCTTAAAACTACTTCTGCGTGGCTAAGAGCTTGTAGTACATAAGGAAATATGTTAACGCCCAAAACTCAGAGGCATCTAACGAGTGAAAGCATGCCCCCTTATGGACCACTAGCTCGGTAAGTGGTGTGGTTTTCATTGAATAACAGTGATAAGTCAACCTACACTAGTGGATAACAAGAGTGTTGGTTATCCCCAGTGCTGGTTTGACAACTGAGTTATGATAGATTTTTCCACTCTTTAGAAATATGTCTAGAATTTGAAATATTTAAAATGTTCCTAGCATTCTTCAATGAAATGCAAATCAAGAACATTGATCCTAACTCAATCATGACTAGTATTCTATGTATATGGGTGAGCTACAAGTATTTAAACTTTGAAATGTTATAAACTTGACTATTCATACTTGCATAGTGTAAGATTCTTTTGATCTTATTTTTCAATCTTTTATGTTTTGCATAGTGTTAGGTTCTTATGATCCTATTTTTTAAAATTTTGTATCCTTGTGTCTATATATTATTCAAGGTCTTTACATAAATACAAGTTATTTTTATTTTTATAGATTTCATGGTATCTGCACTTCTCTGTTGTTGTTGTTGATGATGATGATAAACATCTATGTGAGATAAATAAAGTGAAGAAGAAGATTATTAATTAGGTCTAGCATGAGCCTTACTTTTTCTTACATGCGGGAAACTTGTTGACACCATTTTTTTGATATTGTGACCCCTGAAATTAAAAGTGGATCAAATTGCACCTCCACGTCTTTAATTTTTTTTGTTAAATGGGTCTCGCTGAAGTAGAAGAAGTTGTCCTTTCCGCTTGGATTCAAAATCCATGTAATAACTATTTATTCCAAAATTAAACATCTCTCATAAATTTTGACATTTTCCAATAAAATGCAAATTGAGAACATTGATTTCAACTCAATTATGGCTTGTATTATGTCTATATGGTGAGTTACTGCAGCAAGAGAAGTAAAATGGATCTTTTAAAACTAACCAAAAAAAAATAAAAAATAAAAAATTTGAAAGCATGTCTTAACAAGATGTGAGTTCATAATGTAGCCCTTCTAAGTCTACATTTTGATTCTTTAATTTTCAAAGAAAATATGTAAATCCATAATTATAAAATATAAAATTTGTTTACCCTTACATGGAAATGTTTAAACTTATTCTTTTCATTCTTCAATAAAATGCAAATCAAGAGCATTGATCCAACTCAATTATGAGTAATATTGAGTGTGTATGGTGAATTACAAGTAATTAGACATTGAATTTAGTGTTTAACTTGGTTGTTCATACTTGAAATTATTTTATAGCTTCTTTAATGTAAGATTCTTTTGAACTTATTTTTCAATTAAAAAAATCCTGACATTTTTCATTAAAATACAAATCAAAAACATTAATCCCAACTCTCGAGAGCAGCCTTCTAAGTTATAATGAGTGACTGCAACGTAATTGAAGTGGGATTGTTAAAAGTCAAACAAATTGTTTATGGAAAGATGCCCACGATCTTCATCTACCACACCTGTTGATTCCGGTACGAAAATCTGTAAAGGATGCTCTTTGTAGTTTTGGAATCCATCGCTCAGGGACAGCGGATCATCTTTTGTGGAGTGTGCCAAATGCAAAACTGTCGACTCGTGTTAAAGATATCTACGCTTATATGATTACTTCTAAGGTATCAAACTCTTGTTCTATATAGCCTCTGAGTTTCTGGAAGTCAGAGTGCCTTCTCAAAACGATTATGTTCTCGTGGTTGGTTTTCAACAACAGAGATTTGACTTGGGAAAATTTGAGAAAAAGGAGCTGGCATGGTCCGAGTAGATGTGCTATGTGTGAAGTTGCTAAGGAATCCAATCTTCATATGTTCTTCCAGTGCAATTCCTCTCTTCAGATCTGGTATGAATTGTCTCTGCTTTATGGTTTCCCTCATGTTGTTTTTGTTTCAGCCCAGGTAGCTTTTCAATGGTGGTGCGCTCAAAAAGATTCATGGAGATCGTTGTTTATCACTGTCCTATGGTGCTTATGGAAATGGAGGAATGCCAAAATCTTCAAAGACTCAAAAGAGCCTCTTAAATCAATCTTGCATCACATTGTTTCCATCCATGATGCGATGCCCTTGAATCAGCCCAAATTGAAAAAAGATCGCAAAAAAGAGGTTGAAATCCCTCTCAACAGTGTTCCCTGTGCTTTCTTCGATGGGGCTGAGCAGAATAATATTTGTGGATGTGGTGTCCACGTTATTATGGACGAGAACCTGCAATACTTTTTATCATGGAACAGTGGAAATGGCTCAAACAGCTTGGCTGAAGCAAGGGCTCTTGCAGGACTGCTTGCTTTCTGTGTGTTTTTTGATATTCAAAACATTTCAATTTATGGCGATTCAAAAACAATGATCGACCATGTTAGGGGAGCCTGCCACATCAGTTGTCCTCATTTGGCTGGGTGGATGGAAAGAATTATGTTTTTTTCTGGGGAAATATGAAACAGTGCTCAATTCACCACATCTTTTATTCCCAAAATGTTCATGTCGACTGCGTGTCAAAAAAGGGGCTGACTTTAGAGTCTGGTTCATGGTCTATGCTGGTTTCTGATGGAGACTGCTCTTGCTACATCGAGGATTTTTCCATCCCTGGATTATGATCCCTTCTTTTCATCTTTTTGCTTACTCTTCTATACAACTAGTTTTTTTGTTATATATGTATATACATCTGATGCTCCTTTTTTCTAAAAAGACTGTTTAGCTGTGTTTTTGGACTGATGATGTTAGGCCTCTTGTGGGAAGTCTTATTTCTGCAAGGTTTTGTATTTCATATGTTGGCATGCTGGCTTTTCTTGAGCCTTTATGTATCATCTGAACTTTTATATTGACTCAATATAATACTATTATGCTTTTTCTCTCTGAAAAAAACCAGATGTGTGACTATAACATTGTCATTTTGCATGTGTGTTTCGATTTGGTGGTTCTTGAACCAGGGAAATAATTTCACAATTATAAAATATACACACAGTCATTTAGACTTTGAACACTCTCCTTGGCACATGATTTGCATTTAGAGTTTCAACACTTTCTTGGGCAAATGACTGCAAATTTAGTAGGAGAGAGGTAAGCGCAGCCAAGACATCCGGATAAGTGTGAATCTTTATCTATATTGCAATCCACATAAAGAGTCTTGTGAATCTTTATCTATGCTTCCGAATATGTGCATCCAAAAGACATGAAGTAAAATTTACTGTTCATTTTATTCCATGTCCAATGAATGCTAAAATTTACAATCCACATAACCCAGGAAATAACCCTGGAAGTAAAAGCATAATTTGTTTCCACTGCTCTTGTTATAGATGATAAACAGATCTCAGTCTTGGGAAACAACAAGATTTGGGATAGACCAAGATTGATTGACGAGGGTGTAATGACCATGTATGTAACCAAAAAATTACAGATTCAAGATGAATTATAGGATATTAACAACATGTTGGATTCTACATTTCATGCAATTTAAGTGGCAAGTCTTCTTAAACTAATCCAACGAACAAGTCTAGATTTAAAGTGATTGGGATCCCCACTAAAAACAATTTATATTCCCTAACAATATAAAATACATTATAAAACTATAATCCAGTATCTTCTGGCTATCCAGGGTTCTTTTTGTCTTGGTTTAAAAGGCATGCTTGATTTATGCATGTGGTTGTGCTTACTAGCTATTGAGAATTTGACCACTATTATACACAAAATGCAGGAAAACAATACTCTCGACAACATGCTTTGGTGTCCTTTATAAACCAAATTCATGTTTTAACATTAAAATTAATTGATTCAACAGAGCTTGAACCATTAGTCACTGTTGTACCCACTCTATGATAGTTAGTATCTTAGAGGCCTTGTTTGGCCTTGTTTCCTCATCAGATTAGAAGAATTTAATTTTAAACAATCCACAACCTCAATTATGATGTCCTCTACACCAGACTGTGGCTGTAAGGTTCTCCGACTTCACTATAATTCTTTTAAGGAGTGGAGAGGCACGAGGTCTACAGGAATAAATTTCCTTCGGGAGGAAAAATTGGATCCTAGTCAAACTCTCAACGTGTAGTTTTGTTTTCTGAGAATCAACTACATAAAAAAAACTTCATGAACCATGCTTGGATGTAGATCTTTTTAACAGTTTTCCATGACTGTGAGGCTTTGTTGATCCAAGGATCAACAACAAAATTTTATTTTCCTAAGCATGCTTGGTTGTAGATCCTTTTTGCAGTATCTCATGATTGAACTTCCACGAACACTTCATTATGAATCAATTATTACGCCATAGGCCTTTGAAACATTAATACATTTTTTAATAGACATTGAAAATAAATGAACATGGCTCAGTCTGGCGGCTAAACGGAAAAAGACTAATTCTATATGGAACATCCGTGATGGGAATAACAGGGTCTTAACAAAATAGAAGGAAATTCAGTCTGAAGCTATGCGCTATTTCAGTGAACAGTATAGGGCCCAAGCTGAAACTAACATTGTTAATCAGTTTGAGTTTGTCAATCCTTTCCCAGTAATGATTAGTGAGCAGGCCAACGCCTCACTGGATACGTCGATGTGCACAGAAGGGTTACATGGGGTGATGAAAGGTCTGGCGAGGGACAAAACTGTATGATAAACAGCAGATTTGTAGTAGACATGGTTTTGTATCTCAGGTTATACAATGCATGTGCTTATCAGAGAAAGGGAATTAACATGTTATAGTTTCTGGGTGAGCGTGTGGCTGTGGAATTAACATGTTAACATTGCAGAATGGTTTCGCCACAAGAAAGAAGAGGGATGTTCGCGTGTTAAATGTAAACCATACTAATATGATTTATTCAGTTTTGAGAGTGACTTTAATGGGTTGAAATTGTAACTTTTTCAAAATTTTGGATGTTTTTGCGGTGAATTACATAGAAATAAATAAATAAAACAATTTACCTAAAAATATAAAACAATTTATTTAATTAAGAGAGTTATAAAATTTTAAAGTAGATGTTTTAAAAATTTTAGAATATATGAATATTCTAATTAATTAGTGTTTTTCCTTTTAATATAAGACGGTTTTGTTTAGATAATGTGTATTCATGATTGGCTAGGGTTATTCGTCTCGTGATCTCATCAACCTACAGGTGGATAGTGCCTGGGATTTGATGATAATTTTTTTTTACCATAACTAACATTTATTGGTCTTCTTCTTTTTGCTTCTATTTTGGTAATCCACTTCTAGGTATGGCTTCATTATGGCAGTTTCACCTTATTTTGGATCACATGCTCAATGTGAAGGTTATTGGTGCCTGTTTTGGGATTGCACTACCATGGAAAAAAATTATTTATCTTTCTATGAATTTATGGTATCTTTCGTGCTAGTTCTTTTGTTCAATCATGGCTTTGGCGAACACGAGATGGGCTTGTGGTCTCTCAAGACTATCTGTAGGATTGAGATGCTCAATATTTTCATTATTATGTATGCCCATGGTTTCATATTTTCACTACCATGTCCATGCTATTCATGATAATTTGTTGTGACAATTTGGGTGTTGGTATTGGTCTCTTTGGTGCCCTAGACAGGTATTTGAACATGTTGACAACCGTCGAATTATAGTCCTAATGGCACGTGGGGCTTGGACTTGTGGTTACTTAAATTGTTGGTTCATTCCTTTGTGGTGTCTAGTTTATGGAGATAATTGGAATTTCTATCAATCTAGAAATATGTAGTCTGTTGTCTTCTTGAGTGTTTATCAGATGAGCCTCAGTCTTTTGTATCTTACCATCTTATGGAGTTGTTTTATTGCTCAGTTTCCCTATTTGTTGATGTATCGAATGCCAAGTTTTTTGTCAATATGAGACTAACAGATATGTAGTTTTGTTATATTAATGAAATTCAAGTGTTGTAGTTAACAAAACAAAAAACATAAGACGAGGATGAAAATAAAGGTCATACAAGTGTATAGACTTCATGATCCTCATTAGCAAATTTATTATTTTTTTGGGTCAATTTAGAGCTAATATGAGTTGCTTGAAAGAACCTTATTAGTAGTAGAGAAAGTCATATGCATATACTTAAGAGCTTAAAAATATATGAAGTAGATGGATGGAAGATGTAATGATTGTCAATAAAGTGAAGCATATTGGCCAAGGGTGACCAAATAAAGCAAGAACATCTCCCAAACAATCAACAATGTTGATGTCATTTTGTGTTCCTATTTACAATAAGTTTGATTATTTGAATATTGTTAAACACTAACATAACATTTTTTTGTATACTATGTGCATAATCGTTATTTTCAAGAAGCTTTAATAGGAAGATCCTGCAATATATCAATTGCCATCCATACACTCATTGAAAGATTGCAAGGTTCATAAATAGTCATAATTGTAGGTGCTCATTGTTCAATACAAATTGTTCATTGAGGAACACTCTAATAACAAATAGTTCTTCATGAAAAGGAAGACATAATTTGTCTCATGGCAATAAGTTGTTAATAAACTATAATTTTTGTGGACCACCAACTACAAGTAGTATGCATTGGGACTACCACTAGATGTCACTATGTAATTGGATTTTCAATGGATTCATTGTAAATGTATCACATAATTCAACATTTGTTTTATAAAGTGAATGGTCACATGCTTATTGTGGAAAAAAATATTCAAGCTTATAATGGTTGTTTAGTCTAATGTTGAACATACCAAGTGCATTGTGTTTACTAATATCATTGATTTAATATTCAATAATTTTACAATCAAGATTTAGAAAATGAGAACATGTCTACCATCTATCATTGCAGTGATGTCAACTTGAGAAAAGGTTGCTAAAAAAACACATCTTAGAAAAGAATCATACCAAGCATAGTTGAATCAACCATCCATTCAATTTCCACGACATATTGAATCTACAATTCATAATGTCTACAACAACATCAATTCTTCACATGTTGGGGATGATGATAATGATACAAAGGTTCATATCGATGATTTCTTATAGGATACCTATGCCATGGAGGTAATGTTATGAAATTCTTTCTAGCATGATGAGTTTGGGGATGCTGCTTATATTGTCAATGGCTTCTTTGAAAGTCTGAGATATGTTTCCACCACACTTTTCTTTAAATACCAGCCCTGGTTTACCCAAGCATGGATAATAATATTACCATACAACTTGAAAACAATGTATGGTATGCCAAATGCACATTTGTTGGAACCATTGAGCTAGTTGACCATTAAGTGCCCTATATTTTAATAAATCTTGTCACATAATTAGCAATGAAATATGTCCTTGATGACAATGTACATCTATATTTCCCACTAATTATAGATTATTCAACTATAAGGAAATTCCAAGTGATAATGTCCTCCATGGTAGCTACAAAGAATAAATAATTTGTTAAAAAGGTTGGGCGTCAAGTACATATTATATCTTGCTTCTCCCAATGAATGTAATATTTACAAAGGTGATTACATGACAAAGAGTTTTATATGTCCAAAATGTGGGCATGACAAGTATCAACAACAAAAAAGTGCAAGGCACATAGTCCTCATAAGATATTTAGGCGAATACCTATGATCCCAAGGATTGAAATAATCTTTCATTGCAAAGAATCAATTATGTTGCAAGAGTGGCATGCTTCCACAAAATTGAGCTAGGAGTTATGTGCATGCCAATGGATTTGATAGTCATGAGCATGTACAGGATACATGGTTCAATAAATTCAAGGATGAGGAATGAAGCTTTTTATTGAGCATAGACATGGATATAGTTAACCCACATCCTCTCTAAAACACAAATTATTCTATTTGGACAATGGTAGTGATCAATAACAATATCCCCCATGATTGTTTGTGAAGAATGTACATCTTATGTTGGCTCTTATATCTCTTGGTCCAAGACAGGTGAAGAGAATGAATATCTATCTCTAGCCATTGATTGATGAAATGGAAAAAATATGGGAAGAGATACAAGTATACAATCTATCAAGGCCCTTCACGATGAAGATGTCTTTTACGTTGTGTGGCATATACATGTGTACATCATAGATGATTATCCAAGACTAGGAGCTTGCTTTGGTAACCATGACAATTGATTTGTTTATATTTGTAACATTATTTGGTAGACTTCATTTTGATCAACTTTCTTCCTTGGCAATAACATGTTCCATTTACAATACTACTGTAAATATCAAATGGCCAACAAAACCTTCTAAGGGCATGTATGTTGATTACATGTTTCTCTTTTTGTAGTGTAGGTTATATACTATGCACTCTTAGTTTTATGTTGATGATCAGGTTTGCAAATGTTTATTTACCCTTTTTTCATGTGTGGTTATGTGAACCATGACTCCCCCCAAGAAGTATGATGTGCCATATCTATATTACTAGTATCTGTATGTTGTATTACATCAAAAAATATTCACATGGCTAACATTTCACTAGTGGTATTGAGAGATACCTAAGATTGTTTGTTTGTTTCAGAAGGGACCACCCATAAGTTTCACGAACTTGCAATTCCATATTTTATTTCACCTATTTTATGAGTTTGAATTAGTTGGGGTGTCTCAAGTGTTAGTGTCCGTCTGAAAGTACATACAAAGTGAAAGGTTTGTTGAAAAGGGAAATTGGGTATAGGCAAAGGGGTACATATTATATTATATGTGTAATTATATTATGTGGATTATGTGAGACATGGGTCATTAATCTATTGTGTGTGTGTGTGTTTCATGCATGTGTAGAAGACATGGAAATTCCTAGCCATCTCAACAACATATGGGGGATGGAACCTTATCAAAGGCTATATTGGAAAAAGTATAAATGCTTCATAATTCCTACTTATTTTGGGTGCAAACACAAAGTCTCTCTAGAGATTTGTGGATAAATCAGGTAGCATGGCATTGAATTACCTACTTTGAGTAATTCCATTGTGAAAAGTACCATACATCACAATTATGATTAAGTGGCATGCAATAAGAAATGAAATCCTTCATAGGCATGGATCCCTTATAGATTCAAAACAAAATTAAGGAAATAATAGGTTACTCCAAGATTAAAATAAATAAATAATTATAAGAATGTTACCCACTTTTGCGGGTTTTGGTCATAAGATAAAGATAAGCTTTCTCTATACATTGATCTGTGTTGTGTTTACTTTGTTTCATGAAATTGCTTAAAGTGTGTATATCTATTAATTCCATGCACTGTGTGATGGATAATATGCATGCGGTCCCTTAGGCTATTCCATTCCCCTATAGGGCTCCAGTGCTATTGTTTAAGGAATCTCAATTCTAAAAGCTCTAGAGATTCACTATTGTGGATAGTTTTGTTAGCATGCCAATGCATCCATGCACTTAGGATTAATCATATTGTTGGAAACTAATCAATCTTCTCATACAACCAATAATAGTGGCTTGCTCTATAACTATCTTCTCCTCTCCAAGTAACAAAAGTAACAAAGAATGAGAAATCCCTCCCCAAACCATCAAAAAACATGGCTAATATATGAATGTTCAGAAGGTGCCATGCAACTTCCCCCTTGAAGCTCATGTAAGAGGCATTTTCTCAACAAATTCAAATATCAATTTAATAATATATACAAAACTTTAGTCTAACCTCTCCAGTCACAAACTCCACCCTCTCCGCATTTCTGAGTGGCATAGATTTAGTTGTGATGCATATAAGCATAGGAAAAGCTCCCTCAATCTAGTAGTGCCATGGAAGCCAAGATATCAAACAGATCCTGCATCCAATTCACTCTATGAAGATACTGTGAATGGATTGAACCTCCATGTCTACAAGTGTTTAAATGTATTATTTTAAACCTTATCCATGTTAACCCACACGCAGAAATAGTTATGGCTACAAAGCAATTCATAATTTTCTTACTACGGAGAGAAATCATACTTCTAAGTGGGTGATCTATTTTGAGCTCACATTGCAGTTGGTGAATGAGGATTAGGCAGGGTATGGATATTTTGTGTACATTAGAGGCATGCATGAAATAATGACTAGATGCCATGACATAAGGCGACCTCTCATCCAAATGTGGATTTTTTTTCCTTAGTTTGCTTTCGCCTTTGGGGTGAACTATGAAACTGACCTTTAGTCATATGATTGTTTATTACCATGTTCATTATTGTAATTCTATGGTAGAATGCACCATGTCATTTCACCATTAATTTCGAGTTACCCAACCTGGAGTTGACAAGCCTGGTTATCACTCTTATCAACTTCAATGTTCTATTTTCTTAAGATGTGAAAGAAATCTTTATGAGGGAGTTCATCCAACAATGCTATGATTCTCTTCAGAAGATTTTCCAAGTGATTGGCTTTTAGCCAAGTTCCATTATGAAGATGTCGAATAATAAAAATTAAGCCTCCAAAGATAACAATATTAGTCACTTGAGTAGCTTTAGCTAGAAACAGACCTTGCAACATATAGACTGTGCATTTCAATGTGATTGTTGGTCATATTTCCCAAACCCCATGTTCCCAATTCTCATGCATACCTTGTAACCAATTTTCCTTCGGGGCTATACTACACACCTCCCCTTGTTGTTAATCAACTTCTTATTTAACCAAGCTAAACATCAAAAATGAAAAATAATATTATTGCAATTATAATCATTGTCGTATTAATTGTTTTTTAAAATAAGTTGAAACTTTCTGAAACTATAACTTATCATAAAAAAGTCTACTAATTGAATTTCTCCACTTATCAGCTCACCCATAATCTCATAATAAATGCGCACACCCCCTACATGTCTGCTTATAAACTCACCCATAATCTCATAATAAATGCGCACAACCCCTACAAACTATATTTAGTATCTATTAAATGTTAAAAAAACCTAACATAATATCTATTAAAGGTTTTAAAAAAACCCTAAGGTTTCATATGAGGAGGATAAAACCTTATAAACCCAACTTGGAACCCATCCAAAAAGTTTATTGCTTCCAATAGTCCGAGAAGTTTGCAAATGAGATCTCAGCGCAGACATTGTCACTAGGAAAAGCAGATGTGATAAACACCAAGAAGATTTGGAATAATAAACTCGAGTCCGCCTCCTGCGTTTTTTCTTCTCCATCTGAAGCTGAAGCTGAAGCTGAGCAGATAGAACAGTAATGCTAAAAGTTTGATATACAAAAGAGACACTGGCAAATGAAATTGGAAATGGGTTTGTTTGAATCTTGGCTGAAAGAGCAGAAAGAACAGTAATGCTAATGGGTTTGAGAGACAGAAGAGACACTGGCAAATGAAATTGGGAATGAGTTTGTCTGAATCTTGCCTGAAAGAGTAGTAATGCTAATAGATTCGGCTGAAAGAGAAGTAATACTAATAGATTTGTATTTGGAATTTCATTTTGTATAACAAAGCTTGCTTGTATTACTGTTGTACATTGATCAATTGTGATATTGGCAATGGCAAGGGACAGACTGAGTGCATTGGATGATATATTCCTCTCTGGTCATATACTTTCAAAGCTTCCTTTAAGAGATGCAGTATGATGCTCGATTCCTTCCCGCAGATGGCGATCCCTCTGGATTTTGTTACCCCATCTCAAGTTTTCTAATGACGATTTAAAAGAAAAAATAGTTGATAACATCTTGTTTTTCCATCATGCGAAACTGAAAAAATAGTTGATAATGAGTATTGTTGTTCCTGAGCCACCGAGCAAGTTCTTCATCTTTCATCATGATTTTCCAGCTACATCTGGGGCTATCTCTGCTATTGGGATCACATCTTTTTTCTTCTATGCTGCTTCTGTCCAGAATATGCCCTATGTAATTCCTTTCTTCGATTGTTAGGTCCAGCACCTTCAGATTCCCATGACATTTTGTGAATAGAGTTTCCAAGTTGAGATTCCAAGCTTTGTTGTAGAGCTTTCTAACATTAGTTTCTGTGCGTTTGAAGATCATTCTGTTTGTTGCTAGCCAGATGTTCCAGAGAAGTGTATAGGGCAGGGCATTCCAGACCCTTTGAGCTGTATTGTTGGCTTTTCTTCCCCACGGGTAGCTCTTTTTCCATATGTGCAACGGTTCAAATATACTAGTGCTAGGCACCCAGGGGGGATTGTGACTCTGAAAGGCTTCTTTTCAACAGGCTGAAGCAAATGAGCAATCTATAAATAGATGCTGGATTGTCTCTTCTTCATTTTGGTAGTTTGGACAGTGAGATGGTCCAATTATTCCTCGCTTTCTGAGGTTCTCAGCGGTGAGGACTTTCCCTCTTAAGAGGATCCATAAGAAGAATTTGATTTTTGGGAGAGTTTCTGCCTTCCAAACAAGTCTCCAATGTGCCTAGATTGCCATGGGATACTCGTTGATGTAGATCTGATGATAAGAAACCTTAATAGTGTAGATAGTGCTTGAAGGATCCCATCGAAATTCATCAGCAAGGTAGCGTTTGGAGGATGCTATACCATGAAGATAAGTTTTCAGGTTGTTGAGACTAATTTCTGCATCTGCTGGTATATGAGGGAAACTCCAACCTTTCCAGGTATGGGAGTGGGCTTCCCATTGAGAGATCTGGGCCAGAGTTTGAATACCTGCACTGCTAAAAAGAGCTAGAGTCTGCTGAGTACTAGGCCGTTGGCTTATGGGCTATTGCCCCATTATTTTGTCTTCTCCAAGTCTTATGTAGTTGCCTCCTTTGGGCACTTTGGAAGTGTTTTGGTCAAGAAAAGGTATAGCTTTCTTACACATCCTCCAGATTTTAGAGCATGCTCTATTGGGGAGCTCATGATCCAAAAGCTGGTGCCTTGGGTGGCTGAGGTATTTTTTTTCAAGAACAGTTTTCCACCAAGCATTCCTTCCAGTTATGAGTCTCCAAACCAGCTTGCCAGCAAAGGCGAGGTTTAGGAATTTAGATGATCTGATTCCTAGCCCTCCATTCTCACACGACTGAGTGACCTACTTCCAGCTTACCAAGTTGTATTTTTTTTTCATTTCTCCCTCCTTGCCAAAGAAAATGACGAACGAGAGCATCCATTTTAAAATGGAAGTTAGCGAGGGCTTGTAAAAGTGTAAAGCACTACAAGGACATGGAGGAGAGGCCTGCTTTTAGAAGAAATATGCGCCCTGCAGGGATAAGCCAAGAAGTGCCCCAATGTTGTATCTTCCTTTTCATTTTGTCAATAATAACTTCCCAGGCTGTAGCTTTCAAGTTGCCGGCACTTACAGGCATGCCCAAATAAGTAAAATTGCTCCCAATTCAGCTTACGAGGAACCCCAAGAGTACGAGCAATCCTATGGAGAACATGTGCCGAAGTGTTCCACCCATAGATACAGCTCTTAAGATAATTTATCAGACCTCCAGAGTAGCTCATGTATTTGTCTAGGAGTGTTTTAAAATGACCGGCTATGATGTTTGAAGCTCCCGCCATTAGTAGAGTATCATCGGCAAACTGAGAGTGATTGATGTTTTTGACTCCATTGTCAAATTTGATCCCGATGATGAGGCCCATGCGATGACTGTAATCCATAGCTCTACTAAAAGAGTCAGCCATTAATATAAAGAGATAAGATGAGAGAGGGCAGTCTTGTCTAAGGCCTCGAGAGGGTTGGAAGGAAGGTCCAGGTCTGCCATTTAGAAGAGGGGAAATCCAAGGTTCTGTAATGCAGGCTTTGATAAGGCTAATAAAGGATGTGGCAAATCCCATTTTTTCAAGCACAACAAATAGGAAGGAATGTTTGACACAGTCAAAGGCATTGGCTAAGTCTAACTTTAACATGAAGCCTTTCTCATTTCATGTTTGACTGGAGTGAATGGCCTCTTGGACAAGAAGGATGGAGTCCGAAATTTGCCTATTGGCCAAAAAACTCCCTTGCTTTTCAGATATGAGAGTGGGGAGGATAGGTTTTAGGCGAGTAGCCAAGATTTTTGTCAAAATTTTATATGATGAGTTACACAAGGATATTGGCGAAAGCGTGAGAAAGTCAAAGGTCGATTTTCTTTAGGGATAAGGGCAAGATGGGTGGCATTAGTGAATCCTCCAATTTTGCATTTACGTTGGACCCATCTTAGCATTTTGACAAGTTATTTTTTTATTATTCCCCAGTATGTTCTATAAAAACAAATAGGAAAGCCATCTGGACCTGCAACTTTATCTCGCTAGAGAGCCCAGATGGCATCATGTATTTCTTCTTCATTGATCTCCTTAGTCAAATCTGCATTAATATCAGCATTGATTCCTTTGGGCATATGCTGTAGAAGGTCTGAATAGTCCTTTGTTTCCTTTGTCTCAGTTAGGAAAGTGTTGTAATAGGCTGAGGCAGTTTGCTTAATAGCTTCTTGGGTTTTTTTAGGGTAGCCTTCCTCATCATTGATCATGGTGACATTATTTCTGACTTTCCAAACAATTGCTTGCTTATGGAAGAAAGTTGTATTTTGTCTCCTCCATGAAGCCAAAGTTGTCTTCACTTAATTCTCCATTTCTGTTCTTCTTCTCTATTAACCGAGTACAACTGATAATATATATCACTTTCGAATGCTTTATCCTCTTGGGACAGCCCATTTTCCTCGATTTTCCTGTGAGTTTCTTTCAATTTATTTTTTAGCTCAGCTTTGACATTTTTTGGTTCTTTGTAATTTTGTTTCACCCATTCCTTCAGGGCGTGTTTTGTATTTTTCAGCTTGCATTCCCAAATGAATCCCTGTGATCCTCCTATATGATGATGCTAGGCTGTTTGGACAATCTCATCCACAATAGGATTGCTACGCCAAAGAGAATTGTATTTGAAAGGCAACGGCCCCAAAGGAAAATGTGTTTCAAGAACAATGCTAATGGGGTAGTGATCGGAGGTTGAATAAGGCAGAATATCAGCATGAGCAGTGGAAAACTCAGAGAGGAGAGAAGTATTTACCAAAATTCTGTCAAGGCGCTCCAGAATGTTATCTCTGCCCAGCCTGTGGTTGTTCCTAGTGTACCTCCGATTTTTTTGGGATGATATCTACTAAATCGCACTCTTGCATGATGTTTTCCTGCTTTTCTCTATAAGGATCATGTGTAAAAAAGCCTCCTGTTTTTTCATTGGAGTGTAATATAAGATTTAGGTCTCCCCCAAAGATGATATTTCTATTGTCTTCAGTTTGGATGTCTTCTTGTAGTGTGGCCTAGCACTGATCTTTATCTCTGAAATGGTTCGAAGCATAAATGTTATAAATGACTATTTGCTTATTCTCTGCTTGTTTTTCGAGTGTGACTTTGATCCAATATGGATTGATAGTTTTGGATGTGCATTTCCAAGTATTTTTGTTCCACATTGTGGTGATACCACCAGAAGCTCCTCTTGCTTCACATATTTGTCCCTCATAATGCCTGAGCTGTTCTATAATTCTTTTCAGCTCTTGCAATCTTTGCTTTGTTTCCTGAATCATTACAATTCCTGGCTTCGCATGAGCTGTGAGATCTTTTAGGGCAGCAATTTTTGAGGGGTGCCCTAGTCCCCTATAATTCCATGATATGACTTTCATCATTGAGTATTTGGGTTTCGGAGGGATGCTTAGCCCCCTTGCTCCTTCTGTGTTGTTTGATTGCTATTTTGCCCCAATATATAAGTTTCTATGGGATTTTGAGTTCCCATGGTGATGTCTTTTTGATGTCTTTTTGAGCATTTTTGTTCCTTTGTTGTTTACTTGATTTCCTGCCAGGTCCTTTTTTTGAGATTCTT
>APFE031453313.1:0-27650 GCA_000404065.3 Pinus taeda
CTCTCTCAGCTCTTACTATCAATCTAGCATAATCTTAGCTTACTTTAGCTCTTGTACAAAACTCAAAACTTCAACACTAGCTGGTTCAATGCAGGGTGACAGTTATTTATAGATGGAAGAGGCGGAAGTATTCATCGTATCCGGACACCTAATGAAGATTTGGTATTGTCCCAGAATAGCCTTTGGACTGATTTGTCATGGATGAAAAAGACGATACTTGATCATATCCATGGGATTTTTCCCCAGAGAACTGCATGAGTAATGGAGGAAAAAACACTTCAGTGCACGTTGGCCAAAAATCATGACTAATTTTGTGTGGCGTGGGCTTTGTTCTGTGACAGCACGTCTATGGGCGCGCCCTCTTTGGAGGAACTGAGCCATTGGCGCGGGTTAGACACTTTGGACCCGCGCTAATGGAAAAAGGGCATTTTTTAGGGTTGATCTTCAAAAGGTGTCTTCAGGGATATTGAAGTTCATACTTAGGAGACTCCAATGCAAGTGTTTTAAAGTTATGTCACTGGTCACAGGTTCGTAAAAGTGTCCTCCAGTGTGTGACAGCGGGGGTAACAAGGACAGTGACCAACGGTGACAAATTACTGCATAACAGTGACCTATTTATTACATGGTGTCAAAATACACATATTACTAAACCCTTTCTAGACTTTGGCAATCCACCAACAAAATCCATGGAAACACTTTCCCAAGGATGAGGAGGAATTGGAAGTGGAGTATACAAGCCTAATTTTCTATTACATGGCTTACTTGTAGCACACATGGTACATCCTTTTATATATCTAGAAATTTTCTCATTCATTCGTGGCCAATAACAGAATCTTTAGAATTGTGAAACTGTTTTACTTACACCAAAATGACCTGATATGAGAGAAGTATTTTCTTCTCGAATTTTGTTAACTCTTTCAGTTTGTGGAATGCATAATTTTCCCAAATGATATAAGAGTTTGTCCTTTATGTAATAATCCAATTCTTCTACCTACTTGCCATGCCTTAAAGTTTCATATACATCCTTAAATCTGTATCTGGAGCATATTGTTCAATGTAACTTTCATGAATTATTGAATTATGCTTAAGTATTGTGCTTTCATTTATAATTGGTCTTGATAACATATCTGCAACCTTATTATGTATGCCCTTCTTATATCTGATAACAAGATGAAATTGCTGTAGAAAACCCATCCAACTGTAACATCTTGATTGTTGCAATTTAGTTTGTGAGTGTAAATATTGAAGGGTTCATGGTCTATGTGTATGATTGTTTATTTACCCATTATGTAATGTTTCCACTTTTTATCACTCTCAACTAATGCATATAATTCTTTATCATATGTAGGATAGTTAACTACTGCTAACGTAAATGTCTCAGAATGAAAGCATATAGGCTTTATGTGCTACATCAATACTGCCCCCATGGCATATTCACTTGCATCTGTCTCGACCTCAAATCGATGTTGAAGATCTGGTAGTGCTAGTATTGGCGTTGTACTAATCTTTTCTTTTAATGTGTCGAAGGTTTTCTGTTGTTTGCCTCCCCACTGAAACACCTGTTTCCCACTTGTCAAAGCATGTAAAGGAGCTGCAATCAAAGAAACGTTAGCAATAAACTTTCTCCAATATTGCGCTGCCCCTAAGAAACTTCTAATTTCTGTAGAAGTAGTGGGTTTAGGCCAATTTACAATGACTTCGACCTTAGAGGGATCTATATTCAATTCACCACCCCCTACAATATAACTCAAATAATTCGAAGATGTTCTACCAAATTCACATTTTGACAGTTTCACATAGAGATTTTCTCTTTCTAAAACATCTAAAATCTGCTTTACATTCTTTACATGTTCATCCCATGTCCTACTAAAAACAAGAATATCATCTAAATAGACTATTACAAAATCATCAATAAATGGTCTAAATACATCGTTCATGACTCGCAAAAATGTAGCAGGAGCATTAGTTAAGCCAAAAGGAATAACCAACCATTCATAAAGTCCTTGATTCATCTTGAAAGCAGTTTTCCATATATCCTATTCTGCAACTCTGATCTGATGGTAGCCACTTCGCAAGTCTAATTTATAGAATTAAACTGTATCATTTAATTGATATAATAAATCGTCAATACGAGGAGGAGGATAGTGATTCTTTATTGTGATTTAATTTAGTGCTCTAAAGTCAATGCACATTCTCCATGAGTCGTCTTTCTTTCACACTAACACAATGGGTGATCTGCATGGTGATGTGCTTGGTCGAATAAACCCTTTATCGAGTAACTCCTATACCTGCTTCTTTATCTCTGCATTCTCTAGAGCTAATAACCTGTACATTCCAATGTTAGGTAGTGGAGCATCTTGCTACAAGTAAATCTCAAGTTCTATCTCTCACTTGGGTGGAAGACCTTTAGGCTCTTGAAACATAATATCATAATCGGGAACAACTTTAACTAGATCTGCTTTCTGTTTAGGATTACAGCCTTGGAACGCATCAGATTTATCAAGATCCTTTGCTTTTACAATCATTAGTAAAAATTTCTTACTTTAATTTACAATTCTTTTCATCTGTCCTGAATTTATGAGAGCAAAGTTATCTTTGAGTTTATGAGCCCTTACAATATATTCAATTCCATCCTTAGTGAGTTTATACTTATTTTCAACTCGATAGAAGATAGCTTTTCTATCGTACAAGTATGGACTTCCTAATACAATTTCACATATGTCAATTAGGACTATGTCTGACGCAACGTCATCTACAACGTTGACCTAATAGCAAAACAAAGTTTACATTGTTTCGTGACTTGTAGTTTTGTTTTATCACACACCAAACCTAATCAATATGGATTTTTATGAGGTTTTTTTTCTGGACCCAACTTCTTAATTACAATTGGTTCATAAATCAAATTAACTTGTGACCCACTATCAAATAAACATCAATGTTAGTGTTCTTGGAAATGACTCTAATATGAAATAGCTCATTTATTTTCCTCTCATAACTTTCATTATAAAAAAATGTGAAGGATTACTTGTACATGCTTCAGAATCTTTACCTTTTATACCTGTAGCTGTAACCATTGTTTCGTCACTTGAGTCTAATCCCAAGTCCTTTTGAATAGCAACAACATTCTTTTGCTCTTTACTCCCGAACTTCTTAGGCTTCAATTCAGGATGCAAAGACCAGCAGTGTGCTTCATCGTGTCCTTCCTTCTTACAATGAGTGCATGAAGGTTTCTCCTTTTTCATAGTGTTTGTTTTCCTCTCCTTCCATTTCAACTTCTTCTTACCTTTATTCTTTCTTTCAATAGATTTGGATGATTTCCCAACATCTGGGTTACATTTTTACTTCTAGCCTCTAGATGAGTTGCTTGGAATGATACATCATCTAAGCTAGTTGGATTAAACATAAGTATAATATGCTTCAAATAACTATGAAGACCACCTATGTATCCTAACAATGTCTTTGGTGAGTCCAATGATACGCCTAATGTTAATGATCTCTTACAAAATTCTTGAGTATAACTCTGAACACTTTGACCTTTTAGTTGACATTTTGTTTTCCAACTCATCATTGCTTGCTACATATACGCCAAAGGATAAAAAAAAAATTTAATGGTTGAAACAAAATCATTCCAAGTTGAAATGATTTTACCATGTTTTTGGAGATCTCCTTGCATCTTGCCTTCCCACCATACAAGTGCAGTTCCTCCAAGTAAAAGGCTAGCTAGCTGGATCTTCTTCCTTTCTGAATCAACTTTCTGCACCCTGCAATATACATCAATTTTTCTTATCCAATTATCAAGTTTTTCAGCATGAAGTTCTCCATCATAAATTTGCAAATCAAAATTTACATATAATTTGATCAAATAGGATTTCTTTTTCTTCTTCTTAGAAGAACTAGTTTTATGAGAAAAATACGATGATGATGACGATGATGGTGATAATGAAGGAGATGGTAGAGGAAGAATTCCTCTTTTTCCTTTATCTTCTTTGTCCTCTCTATCTGAAGGGCCAAAAAGAAAAGGTTCCTTTGTTCCTTTGTCTGGTTTAGGTGATGAAGTGCCTTCACATTTACCCTTTCTAAACTCATGATACATCTCTTCCACCATGGCATGTATCATCATGAAACTATCCAAGAACTAGGATTCTGACCCAAGTTGAGTTTCATATGCCATTCTTCATCGTGAAAAGAGCCTTCCAATCTCTGGATTCACCTCAACAAGTTCTCATTCACCTCGTTTGAGCCTCAACCTAGTAAGCATTGAAATCTCCACACAAACTTGTCAAACCTTAAAAACCTTAAGCTTTGATACCACTTGATCCAATATTGAAAATGGTATTATAGATTATGTGTGAAGTTTCATATGTTACTTAGTGTAATGGATCGATAAGATTGCAAATAACATAAACACTTAAACAATTATAAAACACAATCAAACACATCAACACCACCAAAATTGATAAAGGAGATCACGAGACTTCCTGGCTACGTCTCTTGGTCCTTTAGCTTCCAGTGCTGACCTCTTTATTATGCCTTCAAATAGTTGTTATAGGTGTGAGCTTAAAAACAGAGTCTCAACCATGAAAATGGATCTCACGTTGTTTTCAGCTAGAATCTTCGAGTCGAAACGAGTATACACTCGACTGTAATTGGTCACCCTAACCTCCAGACCCCATGGAACGGTTCACAACACACTCTCATGTCAATTTTTCTGTGTTATGGTATTTATATACCACGTATAGTTACAAGCTACAATAAATGTAGAATAATACGTTTATAATAGAAACAAACTATAAACCAAAGGACAAGTGGGCACGGGGTGGACCCCGACCATCTGGCCTTTTCCCGGCACTGATCTGGAGAAAAAACAATTTGACGGCTATCGCGTCTCACTCATAAACTACTCTAGACAATCTACACCTTGGATCTGTCTTGAGGGATCCGACAGCTATTGCATGCTCTCGCGCTCAAACTAGCACGTCTTCTAATTCTCTGAAGGCATGCAAGAAAACAGTTTCAGGATGCTACATGTTGACCACTGAGTGTAATCGCACAGATTTTTGGAAAACCATTTCCTGTCTTGAAGCAACGCGATAAACCACTTACCACTTCTTTGTCGGAACTCAAAGGAGTTTAAATTATTTTGCATAATCTTATCATGTCCGTTTTCCAGGATAACCTGCTTGCATGTGTCGACACGATATGCATCAATCTCCTTTTATTGAACGATCTCTGCCCTTGTTAATTGATCCCATTGCCTATGGTATGAACGAATCATAGACTGCCACATCATCTTTTAGGCTGATGTCATTAGTAACTTGTGACTCTTTCTTGGGTTTCCACGTGTCCTGCTGACGTAGGCATTGACTTTTGACCTGAATCTTTAATTGAATCAATTTTTCTCATCCGAATATGGATTTACACACAATTTTCACCATTGGCTTCATATTCATGAGCACTTCGACATGATTCCACTTTCAGCTGTATTTGAACACTTTTCACCTGGAGGATTTACTGAATCCATTTTGGATCAGTAATCACATAAGTAGTGACAAGAGGATATGTAGGGCAAAAAAGAAGGTGGGAATAAGAATATAGGGAGGAATATTGGAGGAGAGAGATGACATGCAAAAGAGCTCAACAAAGGACATATACGGCCATTTTTAGTGCCCTTGTTGGTATGAGCAGTGTCAAGAAAGTCTTCCTGGTGCTTGGGTCAAAGGAGAGTCAAGCAAACTTGACTCTATTGACACCAATTGAGAAGAAACAGAAAGGTAGGGGTGCAGTTAAGTTGCAGAGAACTTTCAAGATTTTTGGGCAAAGCTCGTTGAACAAATCATGAGTTGGAGTAGAGAATACTAGTACATGCATTATTTACCTACATTGCTAATGTGAGTAGTGTCAAGAAACATGTTTGAGGAGTCGAGTAAGATGGAACTTTGTTGGTAGGTGGTGGTGGAATTGCTAAGCTCTTGAAAGTCTTTGCGTAGAATTTGAGTGCCGCAATTTAGTGGGTGGTTACAAAAATTGAACAGAACAAAATGTGGAGCAGAGGACTTGCTTTTCTCAGTATTACAAATCACTTAAATAAGATTACATTGGAAACACTTGTAATAAATGATTGGAGTTAAACTCGACTTAAAATGGACTCAGTGAAACTAAACAAGGACATTTGGAGGGACGGTTACGACACCTAACAGGTGGTTGGGATTAGATTCTACAACACTCCCCCTTAATTACAACCACATAAAAATTCAATTATGATACTTGTTGGTCTATGTCTCAGCTAGGCTTGCAATTTAAAAACAAATTACTTTTCTTCTTATATTCTTCCATATTCTATAGCCTCTATATTGTTTCAACATTTTCTTCTTGTTGTAGGCTTCAAATTTCAAATTCTTCATTTGTTGGTGCAGGTCTTCCATTCTTCCAGGTTATATAAGCTTATCTCGGACTTCTTCAAAAAATGACTTGTATGTAGGCTGCTACCACATATTATCGTATGTAGTGAGCTTTTCATCATCAATCTGCTACAACATAGGATTATAATAAAATTTCATCTCTTCAGGACTCCAATACCTGAAAATTTCATTAATTGTTTCACCATCCAAGCTAACTTCAATGGTCATTTCTACAAATTTTATGCAGACTTCATGTAGACATGCTGTATGCTTCAAGGAAATTTAATTGTTCCTCAAAATCGTTCTATGTACCTGCACATTGAAAATCAATGTTAGAATTAAAAATATTTGCAAAACCACATTGGTTTTGTTCCTTCTGCTCTGTAATGAGAGCTTTCTCCTATTGCGCTTCTTTCTTTGTTTCTCCCTTTCTCTCTATTTTCTCTTTGTGGGCTTCCTTCATTGCCTCTTCCTCAATTTTTGTCTCTGTCTATTTGACTTCTTTACTAACCTGTGCTATTACAGACATGTTGTCTTCCACTGATTCAAGTGGGATTATCTCATTGAATAACATCATGTCTATATGATTTTTTTGCTGCATCACCTACAACCATTCATCATTAACCAACAATTATTCATTAAATTATACATTAGAAATATTATTTATTGGATTCACCATAGTATCGACTTCTCCAATTGAAACTTCATTGCCCTCAACAAGCTCTATTGCTAGATTCAACAAACTTTCATCAACAGTCTCTATTTGTGGATTTATAAGATTTTCATCAACAAGCTCGGTTGTTGGAATCACCATATTTTCATCAGCAAGCTCTATTGCTAGAATCATGATATTGTCATCAACAATCTTTGTTGCTGGAATCACCAAGGTTTCATCCACCTGTCATTGTGCACAATGGGGTTCATGAGCATCTACGCACTCCTTCTCTGTCATTTCTGCAACTTCTTCACTGACATCATCCACTTATTGCTGAGAATAGTATGGTTTGTGAGCATCTACGTGGTCCTTCTCTCCTTCTTCATAGAAATCATCCACATGTGGAGGAGCACAGAGGGATTCAACAGACTTTTCATCTCGTTGTAGATCTGATGCTATAGATCCACATTCATCTTCAACTTTAATGCTCTCCTTTACAAAAAAACTCCTCTCAAGGGGATCCCAAGCCTCCTTGGCTGTCTTGGCATCTAAAATGAGGGGAAGAATGTTGTCATCTACAGATTCTTTTAAACATTTCAATGTGAAGGCATCTTTTTGTCTCCTCACTTCCAAATCTAAAAAAATTTCAAACATCTCCCGTTGTCTCTTTGACCTTCTTAACCTCTTGGATTTTCCCATTTGTTGAGCGTTGGCTCAGTACAACTCAAAATTTTAAACAAACTTTTCCATTTGTTGAAAAAGAGATAGTTTCACAATTTTTTTATAAAAATATCACAATGCCAAAAATCTATTGGAAAAATTCTCCTTTTTATAAACTCCCTTTTCAAAAAAAATGAAAGAAAAAAGAAATGAAATAGCCTTATCTTTGCACTCCTTAAAAAAAAAACAAATAAATAAATAAAACACCTTTTTTTAAAAACACCTCTTTTAAACAATATAACGCCCTTCTAAAAAAATTACATACATCTCCTTTAAAAAATTTCTTTTCTTAACTCTTTAAAATCCCTTTTTCTTAAAAATGGAGTTAGTCCCTTTAAAATCCCTTTGTCTTAAGAATGGAGTTACTCCCTTTTTCAAATCATACGTTTCCAAAAAGTTCATCAGACAAACAAACATATTTGGTATGAGTCACGAGTACCTTTCTTAAAACTCAGGAAGTTTTGACTTTTCAAACAAAAACCTCGAGCGTTTTGTCATGTACCTTTGCTGTAAATTACCATACTGCACTCTTAGCCGTTCGGAGGGTGAGTGAGGTGAAAAACGCTGAGTTTTGTCGATTAAAGCCAGCTCTTGTAGTGGAGTCCCGCATTAGTAATGCTACCGCTTTATTTTGAACTTTTGGGATGCGTTAATAACCCACTGTACCAGAGTAATACGCAGCTTTATCACCCAAAAAAAGAAAAGAAAATTGAGATGAACTTTCTAGATTTTTCGTTCTCTTTTTCGAAGGTTTTTCAAATTTCTGCTACTCTCTCAAAGAGTCTTATGCTCTCTCTCTGCTTCTTCACAATAGGTCTCTTCAAATTTCCGTTGCTCTATTAAGGAGCCTTATTCCAGCTCGCCTATTCTCTTTGCTTCTCACTTCCTCAGGTTGCTGCTCTCTTGCAAAGTCTTATGCAAATTGGCTCCACTTCTCTTTTGCTGCTCTCAAAGAGTCTCATGCAGGCTAAGCTCTGATACCATGACAAAAATTGAAAAGAACAAAATGTCGAGCAGAGGACTTGCTCTTCTCAATATTTTAGATCACTTAAATAAGATTACATTGGAAACATCCTTCTGAGTATTACAAATCACTTAAATAAGATTACATTGGAAACATCTGTAATAAATGAATGGAGTTAGAATTAAACTAGACTAAGTGAAACTGAACTAGAACACTTCAAGGGATGGCTTTTGCACCTAACAGGGGGTTGGGATTAAATTCTCCAATAGGTGGGTGGAGGTGACTGGACTTCTATAGCCTCTATTTTAGCTAATATTTTCGGTTCAATCATTTGAGAAATGCCTCCAATTTTTTGAATCTGGCTTAGGGTTGTTGGGCAGTAAGAAGAACCATAGTGCTGCCCAATCTACCGTTGGTTAGAGAATCTTAGTTCTAATTCCCTGTTTAATGTGTTCCATGAATTTCATGTTATGATTAATAGTTTAATGTTATGTTCTCTAAACACTTAACCATGGTCTTTTTCATAGGATTAATCCGGTGTTAAACTAATAGCTTCTATGATGTTATTGAGGGTATGATGGGTTCCCTATTGCAACGCCGAGTTACTGACCTGCTTGAGACGCTAATGTATAACACTCCATGGTGAATGTTTATTAATTTAATGGATCGCATGAAGTATACACATTGTAGAAATTTTGAATAATTTAACACATATTCACAAAGATTATCCCAATTATACACTATTGCGGAATACATGCATAATACATAACCTCCTCTATGTTGATCATCAACTTACAGAAGCAGAAACAATAACATGTGCACATAGAAGCATCAATCACACATATCAACACAGTATTTTCCCGAGGAAATCATCTCGCTAAAAAACCCAACTATCTGTATATTATAATGATTGAGAACATGTAACAATACATAGTACAATACTCCTCGCAAGTACTCAGTACTATCTCCACCTGTTACACACAATACAGCTCAGATCTGATCTCCAAATCTCCTCCGCTGCTTGCCAGCCTCCACTGCACAATAGCTGCTGAGAATGAATGGTTATGGCTCAAACAAACTTGTATTTAATTGGAAAAATCACGTGAGCACAAGCTACAATTTTCCTTGGCCTCATTGCCATTACTCAATCCATTGCATGTGCAAATCTCATGCACAACTAATAGTCACAACTCACCCTTTCACTTACCTCTAACACTTGTCTCCACTAAACTGTCCATGGACTGAGTTAACTGATGTATTCTTTAGTTGCATTATGAATTAATAATTAGTGAATTAATTAATAACTAATTCACACAACTCATCACTTAGTCTATTGGCCAGTTAGACTAAATACAACTAGTTCAACTAAGTCAAACTGAACATAACTCCATTAACTGCTCATATAACTCCACAGAACTCAACCACTTGATTTCTAACTGAAGTCCTTCATGCAATAGCTCAGACAACCCATAGGTAACCACGTGATTCCTTCAGGCAGTTGCATGTGCCACATCTATAGCTCCAACTGAAGTGCTCCAAGATAATAAGATAAAGTTTAGAGTCCAAATATTACTAAGGGCTAATAATATTTGTCTGTTTATATTTTTACCTGACAGTCTAAAATAGACTCTGATCACACCGTTGTGATCCAAAAAATAGAAGTCCATTTATTTTTCCCAACATGAACAATTATCCATAAACACCATCCTGCAACTCATATACCATGATTCATATGTCTAAAAATAGACATAGTCTAAAAATAGACTTTGCGCCAAAACTTGCTTGCGAGACCACTTACTGAAGGCGACTCCTTTCCAATAAGCTCCATCATCTTGTTGCATTCTCTACAAGCATTTATTGTTACACATTTTTCAACACTCCCTCTTAACAAGAAATGATTCCTCTCAAACCCAATCCTGTAACTCTGGAATGTTCTGCATGCAACACATCTACCCGGTCCACTTTGCTCCAATAACACTTAGAACAAAAAACACTCCCAACTAACCACTCTCTTGGGCTAGGAACATACTTTGATGTTGAAGCTCTACCTGCTGCTGAAAAGTGCTCCCTCTCTGACATCTACCCTACTGCAACATCTTCATGCATCTCGCACCATTGCACACCTCTCTGTGCCACCTAGCATGGTGCAAAACATTTGTGCCTCTCGCATTGTTGCAGCCTGTATGCTATGCGCTGTCCTGGGATTCCCTGCACTATCTCTCTCTCTGGCGCTCCATTCACATCTGTCTCTACCCAATCAATCAGTTCTTGCTACTCCAAATCGGGGCTCCCATAGCAAGGTCTCATCCAAGAGGTTGCGTACCTCAAGGATCCTGCCCCTCCTCCTTGGGACGATCACTCTATATCGCCCCACCTCCTACCTGGAGGTATGGCTGCATGTGATCCCTCAGCCCACCTGGCTTGAAATTTCCCCCTACTGGAGGTCTCTGCATGAGTAGATGTCTTTACTCGATCCCCACTTAGCTCCCCCTGTTGTGGCTTCTCCACAACCTCCTGAAGCTACTGCACCAATCATGGCTCCTCCACAATTTTCTGAGACTTCTTCTGGCTCTGCATGTTGGGAGGTAATATACTCTGCTTCTCAACCACCAAGTCTCCACTAGTTTCCTTGGTGCTCAACGCTTTGCATGCATCTTGAACCTCAAGAGCATACAGGTTCTTGACCCGTGAACCAATCTGCTTCACCTGTCTAGTGATGATGTGTCTAAGGAAAACCTTTCCCTCTCTGAAGACTACTTCATAGCCTCTGTCTTCCAGCATCGTGATCAACACCAAGTTTCTCTTCAGTCCTGGTACATACTTGACATCGGTCAAGGTAAGGCGAGCTCCATTCTCCCTCTGAAAAATAATCGTGCCTACACCTGAGACACTATACTTCTCATCATTACCCATCCCTATGAGTATATGGAGATCTTTCTCCTCCAAAGTACTGAACAAAATTTTGTCACCGGTCATGTGGAAAGAAGCTCCACTGTCAAGAAACCAACCACTTCCCATCATGGATGAAACCATGCATGCGAAGAGTGTGAAATCCAACTCAAACTGTGAAGCAAGTGCCTCACCTTCAGATCCTTCCTCGGATCCCTTCTTGGACTTCTTCTTTGGGCAATTAGTAGCATAATGGCCCAACTCATGACAATGAAAGCATCTCACCTTCGACTTGTCAACCTTCTTCCCATCATTGGAAGAACTGGATTCGGAAAGAGAAACCTTCCCCTTCCCTTTCTTTGCCTTACTAGCTAAGGCACAATTCTTCTCGTCATGCATAGATGAAGAATTGTCTCTGGTGCGCCGTATAATCTCCTCCTGCATCAAATCCGATCATATTCATTCCCATTTTGGCAGTTTCTCCCTTCCATTCACCGAGTCCTGATAGCTATGCCAGCTCTTAGGAAGGCCAAGGAGTGCTACACTCACCATATCCTCATCATCGATAGTCACCCCCACACTTCCCAGCTCATCTCGGCATTGGGTGAACTTTGTGAGATACTGGGGCATATTGTCTCCATTCTCACACTTAGATGTTTCTGAGCTTATCCTTGAGCGCCATTCCACCAGCTCAAAACTCAACCGCTTCCGTTCTAAAATTCGTGAGAAAAAGGTATTTCTCGTACAGAGATCGACTGTATGGGCATTCACCAAATATCTCACCTTCCAAAAGAAGGATGAATCTAGAGGATACCTGGCCCGATTACAAACCCTGCCTGAAGAAATAAAACGTAGACACTTTCTCAATAATAGATCCGATGATCAACCCTCGCTTTGATATCCTGTAGAAATCTCTTCTACAAATCAACCAGCTCTGATACCATGTAGAAATTTTGAATAATTTAACACATATTCACATAGATTATTCTGATTATATACTGTTGTGGAATACATGCATAATACATAACCTCCTATAAGTTGATCATCAATTTACAGAAGCAGAAACAATAACATGCGCACATAGAAGCATCAATCACCCATATCAACACAGTATGGAAAGAATCTCGCTAAAAACCCCAACTATCTGTATATTATATTGATTGAGAAAATGTAACAATACATAGTACAATACTCCTCACAAGTACTCAGTACTATCTCCACCTGTTACACACAATATAGCTCAGATCTGATCTCCAAATCTCCTCTGCTGCGTGCCTGCCTCCACTGCACAATACCTGCTGAGAATGAGTGATTATGGCTCAAGCAAACTCATATTTACTTGGAAAAATCACGTGAGAACAAGCTACAATTGCCCTTCGCCTCATTGGCATTACTCAATCCATTGCATGTGCAAATCTCATGCACAACTGATAGTCACAACTCACCCTTTCACTTACCTCTAACACTTGTCTGCACTGAATTGTCCATGCACTGAGTTAACTGATGTATTCTTTAGTTGCATTATGAGTTAATAATTAGTGAATTAATTAATAACTAATTCACACAACTCATCACTTAGTCTATTGGCCAATTAGACTAAATACAACTAGTTCAAGTAAGTCGAACTGAACACAACTCCATTAACTGCTCATCTAACTCCACAGAACTCAACCACTTGAGTTCTAACTGAAGTCCTTCATGCAATAGCTCAGTCAACCCATAGGTAACCACGTGATTCCTTCAGGCAGTTGCATGTGCCACATCTGTAGCTCCAACTGAAGTGCTCCAAGAGAATAAGATAAAGTTTAGAGTCCAAATATTACTAAGGGCTAATAATATTTGATTGTTTCTATTTTTACCTAACAGTCTAAAAATAGACTCTGATCACACCACTGTGATCCAAAAAATAGAAGTCCATCTATTTTTCCCAACATGACCAATCATCCATAAACAACATCCTGCAACTCATAGACCATGATCCATATGTCTAAAAATAGACTTTGCGCCAAAACTTGCCTGCGGGACCACTTAGTGAAGGCGACTCCTTTCCACTAAGCTCCATCATCTTGTTGCATTCTCAGCAAGCATTTCTTGTTGCACACTTTTCAACACATATCATAGTTTAAGTGCAGAATAATTACATTATTAATCTTTGTACAATAGAAGGGTAGATCATTTTATTCATGGGTTTGGAACTTCGAGATGAAATAGATTTTCCCCCACGAAAGGATGGATGTGATAAGCAACGTTAACATCCAACGGTCACCATCTCGTTGCTCGACAATCTGCGCGACCTTTAACCGGCCACATGGACCCAATGAGGTTTATAAACACTCGGCCTATAGAAGTTCGTGTCCGGCTTTTCCCACGTGCATAATTCCTTAGGATGGATCCGATGGGGTTTATAAACTGTAATATAATCAATGTCAGGTCTGGTTCATGAGTTAACAATGGCCACTGGATCCTCCGGCTTGCGGGACTTCTAATAAACCACGAGTTAACACCAGGCTAACCCCCGTTGTGGACTGATCGTGAAGCGTTGAAATTAATATCAACGTCTAAGGATGAATGTGGTCCTTCAAGCCTGATTAAGGAACTCGTATACCTTCAAACCCCGCAGTTGATAATAGACGCGAAAAGAGATTAAACTTGATTACACAATACTCGAACTTTTAGAATTAAACAAGAAATTCAACAAAACACAGTGATATTACTGAGGGATGCAACACCTTTGGGATTGACCAAATCTACACAGAAATACATAGAGAGATATTTTCTTCAACTAAATCTTATATATGTCAAAAAAAACCAAATGAGTCAAAATCCCTTTAATTTGATTTGGAACTTACATAAGTACTATTTCAATTAACAACCAGGTCCTAAATCAAAAGACCAAACTAACTAATGCTATCTAATCTGCATGATATTCTCCTCGAGAATCTCCACTACATCTAACTACTTGAATTTATTACATGATAATATATGTCACTACAGTAAAAAACGTCATTGATGAGGGTCATGCCTGTGACAGACCTTCAAGGTCCGTCACCAATGTTGCATATGGTGACATTCTTTAAAAAACGTTGTTGTAAGTGTATATAGTGATGGTCCTTTAAGGTTTGTCACGAAATCCATTTCCAATGGCACTTTTGGTGAGGGTCATTAAAATACTGTCACTAATTCTCTCTTTGGTGACACTTTTGGTGAGGGTCGTTAAAGGCCCATCACTGATTCTCTCTTTAGTGACACTTCCAGTGACGATCTCTTATTAACCCTCACCAAAGCTCTTTTTGGTTACTTTTGGTGATGGTCAAAAAATGTTCGTCATCATGAATCATTCCAATGAGTTTTTGATGACGCTTCATGTCTATGATGAACCTTTAAGGTCCGTCACTAATGTCGCATATGGTGAAGGTCTTTAAAAAAATATTGTTGTAATTGTATATAGTGATGGTTCTTTAAGGTTTGTCACCAAAGCCATTTTCATTGACACTTTTGGTGAGGGTTGTTAAAGGCTTGTCACTAATTCTCTCTTTGGTGACACTTTTGATGAGAGTTGTTAAAGGCCCATCACTAGTTCTCTCTTTGGTGACACTTCTAGTGACGATATTTTATTTTCCCTCACCAATGCTCTTTTTGACTACTTTTGGTGATGGTCAAAAAATGTTCGTCGTCATTGATCATTTAATGAGTTTTTGATGACGCTATCTACCTAAATTTATTATATTTTTTGTTAAAAGATAATGATTTAAGACCATTGTTGTGGAGTCATTTTCATTAAGTGTCCAAGGTCATAGTGGTTATAGTCACTCAATTTGTTCAGAAGTAATTAGTGTGTATCATTTCCCTCAAGTCATAAGAATATCGTTTTCCTATGAGTCAACACATGATTCATCTCTATTAAGTTTATTATCTAGCAAATTTCCTTTAAATAAAGTTCCACTATTGTGTGTAGGAACTATATAATCTAATACATAATCAAGCTCTGTCAATTCTATTAATGAGAGAGACCTAGCACTCCTCAATACTCATGGCACACCTTAACATGCTTTGGAATAGTACACTAACATTCCTTGGCACCTCACATGTATTGGAACATATTTGTACCTAGAACATCTTATCATGATTAGGATGCCCAAGCACATGTTGGCATGCCCTAGCATAGAAATCCCCTATCATGTGTTGGCATGCCCTGGAACACCTTGGCATAATATTGCATTGACAAACATTAGCACTTGGCACACATTGGGACTTGCCATGTATTGGAACATATTATTAGTGTGTCTAGCATGCCCTTTTTGAAAAAGATAAAGTATCGACTTATTAACCCTCTTATGTGTTCATTTCCTTACATTTTAGCTTTCTTATTCCTTTTGTTTCCTTGAAACTCCTTGACGCATATTGGCATACTCTGGCATCCTACACATCCTAGCATGTCTTAGCACCTAGCATGCCTTGGCACCATTTTGCACATGTTAGCACACCCCAAAACTACTTAGCACACTCTAGCACTTCTTGACATGCCCTAATATTTCCTGGCATGCCTTACCCGTGCTTAGCATACCTTATCACTCCCTCCTTGGCATGACAGCTAGCACTCATTCACACTCCCCGACACACCCTCATATTCATTCACTTCCACGCATTTTGTCCTAGTCCTCCCCTGTATTTTCCTACTACTACCTAACACTCTTCACCATGCATTGGCACTCTCTAGCACCCCTTAGCACTCTTCGATATGCTCTTCCACTTCATAGCATGCATCACACTCCCTGACGCACATTGGCACATGGAAAGTCTTAGCATGTTTGGCATGTGTTGAGATGAATTGGTATTTTTGGCATGGTTTAATATCAAATTTATTTGAGATGAATTATTGAAGACTATATGAGAAGAAACGAAGGAAGATTTGGTACTTAGAATGCATTGACACTTGACACTTGGCACCTATTGGAACCTAGTGTTGGTGTTCCTAGCATGCCCCTCATAGAAAAGGTACATCTTGAAGCTTGGCACACCTTGGTATACTTCACTAGCACTCTAGCATGCCTTGGCAGTAATTCATAGCATACCTTGTCACTCCCTGCTTAGTACACCTGGAACTCGTTGACTGTAATGTTTGAAACTAGGAAAAATAGTGCTATGAAAAGTGGACAATAAAAATAACACCATTATAAAATTAAGTCAAACCATAAAACCACAAAATTGTTTAGCATGTGTTAGCACGCATTTTCATTCCTTAGCACACCTTGGCACTCCTTAACTATCATGCCCTTAAAACTACCCTTACTTTTTTTGCAACATGGGAACCCAACAAAATCTTGCCTCGACTATAACAACAACTTAACTATAACAACAACTTGACCAAGTTACAATTGTGATAACTAGGCTATGCCTTGTTCACCTAAGAACATCCTATAACTCATCTTAGGCTACTCATGTATAATTTCAACTTATCCAACTTAAAAAGTTACGAAGACAAGGCTCACATCCAACCATGGTCATAAAATTAAACAATTAAGCAACAAATTTTACATCTTGACATGCCATAACATCTCGCATGCCTAGTAATCCCTTCGCACTATGTTGCATGTGTTAGCATCCCATGCATTTATTGGCATGCTTTGGCACTCCCTAGCACTCCCTAGCACTCCTTGAAACTTATCACACCTCGTAATCGCTATCTAACACTCTATGTCCCACTCTTATTCATTCATTTCCCTGCATTTGAAACTACTGCTCCCTTTTGTTTCCCTGGAACTTGGCCCTAACACTCCCTAGCATGTGTTGGCACCACACCCTGGCGCCTGGAACTTCTTGGCATGCCTTAGCACTTGACATGTATTGACATGCCTAAAATGCCTTGGAACTATCTAGCATGTGCTGATACTTCTTAGCATTCCCTGGAACACCCTAACACCCCCTAGATGCCATGGCCTTATAGATAGCCTTACATTTTTTGCGACTTGGGAACCCAACCAAGTCATTGACAAAACAATGTTGTGCCCAACCCAAATTATCAATTTGTCTGAAACTACTTTGTACACACCTTATCACAACCATAGGATTGCCTCCGTCAAGTACTATTTTTAACTTATCCTAACACAATTCGTCATTGGGACACTTGGAATTCATTGACACTCCTTGGCACACTGCACTCTTATTTGTTAATTTCGAAGCATTTTGACCTAGTTCTCCCTTGTGATGCCTTGGCACTAGCTAGTATACCTTTTCACTCCCTCCTTATCACACTTGGAACTCGCTGACAATTAATTTCCATGAATTTTAAATGAGTGATCCCTTGTGTTTCCGTGGCACTTGGCCCTCACACTCCCTGACATGCAAGGATAAAATAGTTGCAAAATTTGCCCATATCCTACTATCTATGGTTTGGTTTTTGACTAACTAAAATATGATAATTGAAGATATAATCATGGGATATGATAGATAAATCCTCACACTTAATTATCCAAATATAGTTTAGGTCAACCATGCCAAGTTGGAGGTCCACCAAGTCAAATTTCAAAAAGTTCTAGAACCCTACCAACAATTTTGGCCTCGCAAAATTGTGAAAAATGGGTCTGAAAGTGCCACCTGTAACTCCAAGACAGTAACTTTTGTGTAAAAAATGAGAGAGGATTTTTTTTTCTGTATGTTATGAACAAAACACTCCTCTCGTTTTCAAAAATACTTTCCCATTTGTTCAGAATCCAAGTTTGAAGTTGGTCACACAAAAGCGCAACAAATCCTAGCAGAAGCACAACAAATAGTTGACTAAAATTTTGATGACTTGAATGAGCTTTTGAGTGTTGTTGAAGATCTTTCAAGAAACTTGGAGATGTCCAATACACCCTGGAGCCTTTAAACCATGCAAAAACATCATTTTAGCCTCTTCAAACTTGATTCCAAAACTGATCGTCCAGAAGCGTAGTGAAAAGAGCAACAAGGAAGAAAAACTCATATCTCTTTAACCATAATATCTGTGACAAAAATGAAGGACGTTATTGTGCCTGTTTTTAGGCTTAACTAAAACCTCCTTTTTGTTTCCAAAATTCATCTCCATTTGGTCATAAATATATTTTCAAAATGATGATAAAAACATAGTCAAAAGCACAACAACTCTCCCATAGCAATTGTATTTTGGGAATATATCCCAAACGGTAAATCCAAATGGGCTGAAATTTTTACAGAAAGTAAATATACTCATAATGAACCTCCACACAATATTTCAGCCTAGGTAGAGTCACAAATATCGAAACAATCCCAAAATGGTTGTACATGAGGATGTCTCATTTCGTGAAAACCATGCATAATTTTGAGACAACATTGGGTGGGTGTTTGCATTTCATCCCGATGCATCTCCTATAAAAATTTCATGGAAAATGGGTGTGAGGTTTAAGAGATATGACGATAACATGTTGACTAAGTATAAGTGCAATGAAAGAGAGAAACAACTTAGGGGAAGGGAATGAGAGGGAAGGGAGATACGAAAATTATGGGAAAAATATGGGGGATAGTTATGGGTGTTAGGAAAAGACTAGAAGTGGAATCTCTCAAAAATCGTGACAAAAAGGGGGGAAATGGTCAAAACACAGACCTAGCGTAAAAGCGCAACAAATTTCTAGGTTTTTTGGTAAAATAAGGAAATAAAAATATTTTGATGAGGGGAATGATGGAGAATTGTTAGGGAAGGATGATGAAGGAGGTATAAGATTAAAATGAAGGCCTTTGACTCCTGAATGAAGCTATGAACCATAGAAAATTGAAAGCATAGAAAAAACCCTAGTAGAAGAATTTTGACTCAATCTCTGAGGAAAGAAGGTGCTAGTATGATCGATAGGGTTTGACTAACCATGATTAATCAAAAGACTCATCAAATATGGATATGTCCTACCATGATGAAATTATTTTCATTTTTTGAGTGGGAGTAGAGATGATACCTATACAGTGACTCATACTCTTTGCTTTACAATTTGGCAAATTCTACAAGTATAGACCAAAATTTTACTTTTGACCTTGATTGAATTGAAAGATTAAAAAATCTTGATTACTATGGAACATAGGACCCTAACAGAGACCATATTGGATGTTGATTAATATCACCAGGTTTTATGCACAATCTTTCATGCTTCTTTACATCGAATACCCATATGGAAGCGTCCTTATTTCATCTAGTATTTAACCAAGACATACCATGCACATGATTCCAAATATAATTCTGCATCTAACTCTTCCTACCATATCTCTGAATACGTGAACTCTACTTTCTAAAGAAGATCTCTTATCTGAAGATGTGCATACCTATTTCCTTCATTTTTTCATCTAGTCAATTTATTTCACGAACTGCCTCTTTCTTTGAAGAAAATGTCTATGATGAGGCTCCTTTCTCAAGATGATAAAATACTTCAATTATGCCTCCATGCTACAACTAAACTAGTAAAATTATTTGATGCTTATTTCCATAATATGCTAGACTACATCCACAAACTTCCAGTGGAATATAGTATTTCCAAGATACTTCGATATATTGAAGAACCTTCTCTTCAAGGATCCTTGTGATCCTTTCTTACTAGAAGACTATTTCTATAACATGCCATGCATGCAAGAGGACATATCTAAGGTAAAAAATCTTTGTCAATGTATCATCAGTGAGCAATTCCACTTGTTGGAAACAAGGCAATGTCCTTATCACTACTACAGTGATATAAAACATAAATAAGGATCCTTTAAAAGGGAAAAATGGTGGTCGTTACCATCCCCCATGGATATGCACGAATTTGCTTGTCAAGGAACTTGGATCATTGCTTTATAACTTGGGATCAATGGGACTGTTTACTCTTGGATCCTTCAGCTTTAAAAAGAAGAAGCACGCCCAATCAGGACTTAGGAGTCAGGACCTCAAAATGCTGACCATTCATCACATGTTTTGGGCATTAAGCACACTCATTCCCGCAAGCAAATAAATTCCATGCATATTTTGTCTCAAAGCACTCTACCATGTAAGGACCTTACACTCTCAAAGAACAAGAGAACCGATATCCTTGGGACATCAGTAATTCTAGAAATATGTCCCAAAACTTGATTTCAATGCAGCCAGTGTATACATCAAATAAGCCACGATCTTCAGATTCTCTGCACCAACATATACAGAGACCAAATCCTTAGATTGAATCATAATAAGTAAACTAGATAACTCATACCCACTTAGTTATACACTCAGGTCAACCAAAATCGTGTTATAGGTCTCTATATAAGGGATCTGGCATGTTGTATTAATTTAGGAATACACTACAGATTTGTACACAATACATAGACTGGACTAAACTGTTTCTTGCATTTGATGCCACAGAGCTAGGCTTGTGTCTAGATCTTCCAGGTCTATTTTGAACATAACACTTTTCAGCACTTTGTCAAGTATGTGAATTCCAAAAAAGATCCTCAGATAGTGTTGGCCTCAAAAATTTATATAAGAAGTTAAGCATCAAAACACTTGATCGAAACATTGTCATGACAGAGGACTTCACAACAACAGAACTAGTGTGCCCGAGATCATTCAAAAGTATATGAGTTCTAGAATAGAGATTGAATACGAATGTTAGCACTCAGGTCTGAAAATTAGTGTGTATGCTAAACAATTGTCGGATTTAGCATTATTGGCATACATGTATGTAAATTAATGATGCATATATATATAGGACAACTTCCAGAAATTAAGCTATCTTTGCATAGTAGACTTCCCTGGATAAGGGGTTGAGACATACCACAGAGAACATAGAAGTGTGTGTCCAGAAGTTTGAAATAGCCCATTAAGTGAACGACCAGATCGAACCACAGAATAAAAATAAACCCAAAACAATCATTAACACTTTGGCCTATCCACTTCAGAATTGCATTGAAATTTCAGAACAATTGAATATCTATGTCAACAAGGTCGCAGAGATTGAATAATTGATACAATTGCTTCACATGTAGTGTAGTCTTTTAGGGGTTCCAACAACTCTATCTCCAGGATGATTACTTGGATGCAAAGACTTTTCATAATTACGTTCAGCATTGCCTCAGCTTGTCCTCAACTCAGCTCTGATACCATCTTAAATTTAGGATGATTTGTTCTTTGCTGAAGACAAAAGCTTCAATATTTGATTTTCCCAATTATTATATCATTAGCCCAGAGATCCCTATAACTTATTTATATAAGATAACCTTTGAAAGGATGATAATCAAGCTTTCCATAGTTCATATATGTCTTGTTCACAACTTCAATTATGAACAAGACTGTAACGTTGTCATCAATTTATAGGTATTGTAACATATCACCATTGCTACTAAGCAGTGTCGATGTCATACTTAATGCTGGACCATAAATAGTGGTGAGATTGAGGTGACATACATAGAACAGTACCACATACATATAACTGTTAGGGAAACAAGAAATATCACTACTCAAGATTCATTTTTTTTTACTTTTATGATAGCTTCAGATCTTGAAAACTTCAAGGAGGAATACTTATTCTGGAGAGATGACTTCAACAGAATTCCTATTTTGCTACTTGATGTTGGGTATAAAAGATTTCAGGGAGAGACTATTTAAATTCTTCCTATTAGAGAAAATTTGATTACATAATTCATTTCTTCCATCCTAATATTCTTATATATCCTACAATAATAATTCACCGTATCTAGAACTCATAAATGTATCAATTAGGGAAAATCCAATTTATTTACTTAGAAAAATAAAAATTCTTCTAAAAAATCAAGACCTCCTCTTGAAGCTTATATTCTCCAAAGTTGATTTCCTTAACATTTTCAATGATCCTTCATCATACATCCTAGCAATAGAAATCGATACAACCAAAGGTGTGTATTTTGATACCCCTTGTGTAGGTCGTAATCTTATAACAACAATATATATTTTATTTAGGTCTTGAAATTACATGACAACTCCACCATAGTAGCTAGTTAATCTATTGGGCTATTGTGAGGAGATAGGTGAAAGACTTTGTGCCTTAGTTCATGTTAAGCCCCTATAGTACTAGTGTAACCCCTTATTGTTATTAGTACAACCCACTTATTATATTGATGTACCCATGTAATGCCCATATTGTTGCTATTGCGCCCCATAGAAGCCCACTATTGTTATTATTGTGCCCTTACATTATTATTGTTATGTCAGCTCTGATTATGTTATGACCCCTTAGACTCCTATATATCGAAAGGAGGTCTTTTCATTTGTATCATCCAAGAATAGTTCATTTATGTAATGTAAAGGAGGTTTCCCCCTCAAAGAGGTTGAATTATAAGGAATTGACCTATCTTTTCTATCTTTTCCTGAGGTGGTTTCATAACATTTGGTATAAGAGCCTTGGATTCTAGGGTTTCACTACTCCAAATAGGTCATCGTGGAATTTTCGCTAAAACCTTTTTTGCTGTGACGTTTGAGAAGATAAAAAAAAAAACCCATTTGAGAAGAAATCCCGCTGAACCTCTAGTTCGAATTTTAGAGCTTTTCGCACTATATTTACAGAGATAAGATCTGAGGAAGTTGGTATTTTTGCAAACTCCTGAATTACATTCCAACCAGGTGACCTAGGGAAAATCGTCATAACTTTCTCTCTAAGAATCGGATTGAAATTTTGTAAGAAGGTATAGAAATAGGATGGACTGTAGTTTCTTTAATATATTTTTCAGAGCCAAAGGTTGAAACAGTGACTTGTGGCACATCATACAAGTTCACTCTACTGAGATAGTCTATAATCAGGTCACTATGGGAGATTTCGCATGACTCTTCCTTGGAGAATCAAATTTGGATCAAACTAGTGGCATTGGAAAGAGCACACAGAGGGCTACTGTAGATCACAATTTCAGAACTTAAAGATCCGGAAGTACATAGTTATAGTCGTTTCAAGATCAAGCTCCTAAAATCAAGAAATAGCAAGATGAGGAAGTTTGATGGAAAGGATCCGGTAAATTGGATACCTCAGATGGAGCAATATTTTGATCTAAATGGTGTACCACTGTTACAAAAGGTATGTATTGCATGTTCATATTTAGAACCAGATCAATTTTTATGGTATGAAGGGCTTTGTTCTCATAAACAACTTGTTACGCGGTCAATTTTCACAAAGGAAATGATAACACATTATAAGGATACAAAGAACAACACCTTCTTTAGAGCAACACCACAAAAATTAGATAGAGTAAAAGGGCTTTGTGACATAGTGGAAAGAAAAATGATAGAAACCAGGAAGCATACCTCTCACAACTATAAATATGGAAGTGTTGTTTCTCCTAGCCTTCCAGAACATACAAGGGTTACACCACAACAATTAGAAGAAAAAAGAGAAAAAGGACTTTGTTACAATTGTGATAGCAAATGCACTGAAGGTCATAAGTGTGCTGAGAAGAAATTATTTTACATAGAATATGAAGAGGAGGAAGAAAAGGATCAAGAAACATCAAAAGAAGAGGATATATGCCAGGACCCTGTTAGGTTCCTATACCAATAGGTTTCATCTTTCATGATTGACAGTGGAAGGGCTAAATATGTTCAACATTGCAGGCTGCAAAGGTTCCATATTTTATGTACATACTAGGAAAATTAAAAAATGAAAAGAGGGTATGCCTTAAAAGAATAATCAAAAGGCAAGAAAATCAAATGGTCAAAAGAATAGTGAAAATGAACCCCAAACTAAAGACCAGGAAAGTGGCCAGTCAAAATGCCACTACTAGCTTTTGGCAGTGTCACAGTCTACAAATACTGCTGCTAATCATACTTGATGGATGGCCCAACAGTCTAAACTGGACCATGCCATGTTTAAATTGCTTATTGCAAAATAGAGAATGTTTCCTATCCAAACAGCTCAAGCTTGGCAGATGACTAGCTAGGTAGAGAAATGAAGGAGCCCAACTGCTTAATCTCGGTCCTTGGAAGAAATAAGGGAAGATTTAGATAGGAGGGAAATCAAAAGAAAAAGAGAACAATCAGGGTCTCCTAATTCAAGTGAACCCACTTCAAGTGAAGAAAAAATGCTAGGATTACTAGGTTGGGTAAGTAGCGTAAGGTTGCAGAAGTGAAGGGCCATCACCAGTTGGCTTATCAAGAGCAAGACTCATTTCATTCAGGGTATTGGCACCATGGCAGAGGTTTGAGGACATAACAATGGAAGCATGTCTAATTTCCCCCTTTTTCCCCAGATATCATTTATTAACATCCCCAAGGACCTTGAGATCTGCTCAAGTAACCTGTTCCACTTCATTCCATGACAAAGTACCAGGTCAAACCATGAAGTTCAGTCAAGGGAAAGAAGCCACATTTTTTGCATAAAAATCTTTACTCTCAATTCCCTCATTTCCCATTCCTAAGTTTTACTCCTTAAAACTTAGCATTTGCCCCTACACACTCACCTCACAATGTCATATTAACATCTAATGTATTATTTAGCTCCCTAAGCATCCCCTTCCCTAATTTTACAAAAATCTATGTGAAAATCCCAAAAAGCCTATGTAAATACCCTCCCCCTAGCACTATAGCTATACAACCATCTCTTGGGGAATATTAATCCATCAAGGGTTAATATTAACACTCTTCCACCCTAAACTATGGGTTTTTATTAAAAAACTTTGGCTAAAAATAAAAAAAATCATAATCCCCGCCCTCATTAACCCTTCTTACCCCCTTTCCGCGCTAATAAGTTTGGTTTGTAATATTTTTAATTAAAAATTAATAAACTAAACCCGAAACCAAAGTTGAAAACCCACCCCGCGTGCAATATATTTAAATCAATTATTTTAATCAGCCGGTCCCCCTGTCTTAACGCACCGTCATATCGCTTTCCCCGCCAGCCGTTCGATCGTGAGCGACGCGATCTAAGGGTGGACGGTCAATATCGCATAAGAGTTGCCGGAGGTTTAGCGTCCGGGGGATTTGCGGTTTCACCGCGGTACCCCCGCCACGCGTCAACTACCCGGGTTGTTCGGAGCCCCCCCCCCTTTTACGACTTATCGCCCAGGGGTGCTCCGGGGAAACCACTTACCGCCTGTCCCCTCCCACTGACGTCATACCCACGTTAGCGTGACGTCAGCACCCCCGTCCGCCCCCGCTGCTCCACGTCGCCTCCACGTCGTCCATCTGCCAGCATGCCCTGTCACCGTGTCACCGCCACCTGGCCACCCACATCATCTGCAACGTCACCCTTCCGTACCCGGACCCACCAATGACATTATGCTGACGTCATCGCTCAAAAGGCGCCAAAAGGCCAAATTTGCATAAAAAGTCGGGAAATGACCGTTTCATGTCATTTTAACTTGTCGTTTTCGGAGCATTGTGCATGCGAAAGATGTCGTTTACGGTCAAAATCAAGAATTTGCTCGCCCAAGCTGCTGCCGCCCTCAAAGTCGACTCAAATACCTGCAATTGTTCCATCTTGATACCTCCTGCACCAAAAAATCCAGGTATTTTCCGCAGGAGACCTATTTCACCTATATTTCTCCCATTTTTCTCCTAATTTCCTGTAGAAAACTCTGCAAAATCTCCTCACAGTCAAATTATCCACTGAAACTACCCAAAATCCTGGTAAACTCCTTACACCACGAAGCTCTGCAAAAAATCCGTGCCCTTCTGCGGAATTCACCGTGAAAAACTAATTTTAGAATCCGAGCTACTGGCTAAAACCCCCTGTTATTAAAATTCCCTTTGAAAAACCAGCTAATTAGCTCAAAACACTCTGGTTTCTTCCAACAGAGTGCCCCACAGCGCATTAACCCTGTAAAAAAGTATCCTCATACTCTCAGAGTTGCTCACTTTCAAACACAATTCAGTGGGCATTCCTCAGCCTTTGCACTAATCCTAAGCTCAAGTAAACATCCAGTAAATTTCAGACATGGCCACTCCATCTGCTCTAGATGTTGGTCCTGTCAATCCACCTAGTAAGGAGCTTGAAGCTATGCCACTTCTGGACAGTGATTTCCTCATTGCAGATTTTGTGGCAGAGAGGAACCACTTACAGACTTTCTGCCAGCTGAGGAACAATCACTTGGACAACTGTGACATGTATGGCATCTGGGAGTGAAATCTGCCTATCTATTTCTTGCCATCTGTAAATGTCTTTCCTAAAGTCATTCACCTCTGTGCAGAAAATTATGACCAAAAACTCAGAGCTATAAAGTCTCCATCTGGGAGCATCCTCTTTTACATAACCCCTGATTCCATCAATCAGATGCTGAATTACAAGCAAACCCAGCTGCTCTACCCTTTTTCCATAAACTATATCCTGGATGAGGGCTCCAAGCTCTCTAGCATGGAGATTGCTACAGTTGCCAAAACTTTCATCAGAGCAGGCTGCCAACCTTCTGGGCCACCTCCTTTCCCATATGCAAATTTCAATGAGGTAGGCAAGCTACTGGTGGACATGATATCCTCTGTGCTGGGGTTCTCCACAAATGAGCATGTTGATGAAACTGTGTTGGTATTGTTATCTGCATATAGCCTTAGGAAGCCCCCTGCTGTAAAATACAATTATGCCAAGTTTATTGCCAACAAGATACATGACCAACTACTGAGGCTGGACAGGGAAGCAATATTCAAATATTCATCATACATCTATCACCTCTTCATGTACTATCACACAGATTGTTTCCAGTGCCCCATCAAGAAGCTAGATTCACAAGGTGAAAGGAGGTTTGTCATCTTCTGGTCTTCAGTCTTCCACCAAGTCCATAACTCTCCTTATTCCTACTGTGAATTCATTGAGAAATTTGTCTATCTGGTCACATGCCTCTTGAAAAGGACTCCCCCTGCCAGATTGCCCAAAGATATGCAGAAAATCTTACAGCTGTCCAGGAACTACAAAATAGGTGATATTGGTATTTATACCAAAATCTGTTAGGCCCCTATACTACTAGTGTAACCCCTTATTGTTATTAGTACAACCCACTTATTATATTGATGTACCCATTTAGTGCCCATATTGTTACTATTGTGCCCCATAGAAGCCCACTATTTTTATTATTGTGCCCTTACATTATT